>JAENPR010002188.1:0-71619 GCA_018135685.1 Themeda triandra | reverse complement strand
AACCGTGTGAAAACCGTTCGTGAAGACCGCTCTAGCCACTTTTGGTACGAAAAGAGTTGCATTTGAATATTTCTTAACACCCAAGTCATCCCGCTGCCCCAAAACTCATGTTTAGCTCATTTTCAGTCCGTTCCAGAGATTTGTTTCCGGCATGACAAACCGTGCGAAAACCGTTCGTGAAGACCGTTCTAGCCACTTTTGGTACGAAAAGAGTTGCATTTGAATATTTCTTAACACCCAAGTCATCCTCGTTTGCCCAAAACTCATGTTTAGCTCGCTTCTATTCCGTTCCTAGAGATTTGTTTCCGTACGACAACCGTGCGAAAACCGCTCGTGAAGACCATTCTAGCCACTTTGGTGTGAAAAGAGTTGCATTTGAATATTTCTAACACCCAAGTCATCCCGTTTGCCCCAAAAACTCATGTTTAGCTCTGCTTTCTAGTCCGTTCCTAGAGATTTGTTTTCGGTACGACAACCGTGCGAAACCGTTCGTGAAGACCGTTCTAGCCACTTTTGGTACGAAAAGAGTTGCATTCGAATATTTCTTAACACCCAAGTCATCCTGTTTGACCCCAAAACTCATGTTTAGCTCGTTTCTAGTCCGTTCCTAGAGATTTATTTTCGGTACGACAAACTGTGTGAAAACCGTTCGTGAAGACCGTTCTAGCCACTTTTGGTACGAAAAGAGTTGCATTTGAATATTTAACACCCAAGTCATCCTCTGTTTGCCCTAAAACTCATGTTTAGCTCGTTTTCTAGTCCGTTCCTAGAGATTTAGTTCCAAAGACGACAACCGTGCGAAAAAACCGTTCGTGAAGACCGTTCTAGCCACATTTGGTACGAAAAGAGTTACATTTGAATATTTCTTAACACCCAAGTCATCCCGTTTGCCCCAAAACTCATGTTTAGCTCGTTTCTAGTCCGTTCCCCGAGTTTTGGTTCCGGTGATGACAACCGTGCGAAACCGCTCTCAGAAGACCGTTTCTGCCACTTTTGGTACGAAAAGAGTTGCATTTGAATATTTCTTAACACCCAAGTCATCCAAACTTCTGCCCCAAAACTCATGTTTAGCTCGCTTTCTAGTCCGTTCCTAGAGATTTGGTTCCAAGACGACAACCGTGCGAAAACCGTTCGTGAAGACCGTTCTAGCCACTTTTTGATACGGAAAGAGTTGTATTTGAATATTTCTTAACGCCCAAGTCATCATGTTTGCCCCAAAACTCATGTTTAGCTCGTTTCTAGTCCGTCCTAGAGATTTGTTTCCGGTACGACAAACTGTGCGAAAACCGTTCGTGAAGACCGTTCTAACCACTTTTGGTACGAAAAGAGTTGCATTTGAATATTTCTTAACACCCAAGTCATCCTGTTTGCCCCAAAACTCATGTTTAGCTCGTTTCTGGTCCGTTCCTAGAGATTTGGTTCCAGTACGACAAACTGTGCGAAAACCGTTCGTGAAGACCGTTCTAGCCACTTTTGGTACAAAAAGAGTTAACACCCAAGTCATCCTGTTTGCCCCAAAACTCATGTTTAGCTCGTTTCTAGTCCGTTCCTAGAGATTTGGTTCCAGTACGACAAACTGTGCGAAAACCGTTCGTGAAGACCGTTCTAGCCACTTTTGGTACGAAAAGAGTTGCATTTGAATATTTCTTAACACCCAAGTCATCCCGTTTGCCCCAAAACTCATGTTTAGCTCGTTTCTAGTCCGTTCCTAGAGATTTGGTTCCAAGACAACCGTATAAAACCGTTCTAGCCACTTTTGGTACGAAAAGAGTTGCATTTGAATATTTCTTAACACTCCAAGTCATCCTCTGTTGCCCCAAAAACTCATGTTTAGCTCGCTTTCTAGTCCGTCTTAGAGATTTGCCCGCACGGCAACCGTGCGAAAACCATTCGTGAAGACCGTTCTAGCCACTTTGGTACGAAAAGAGTTACATTTGAATATTTCATAACACCCAAGTCATCCCGTTTGCCCCAAAACTCATGTTTAGCTCGCTTTCTAGTCCGTTCCTCGAAGTTTTGATTCGATACGACAACCGTGCGAAAACCGTTTCGTGGAAAAATGCTCTAGCCACATTTGGTACGAAAAGAGCTACATTTGAATATTTCTAACACCCAAGTCAATGCTCCGCCCCAAAACTCATGTTTAGTGCGTTTCTAGTACGTTCCTGGAGTTTTGGTTCCGGTATGACAAACTGTGCAAAAACCGTTCATGAAGACCATTCTAGCCACTTTTGGTACGAAAAGAGTTGCATTTGAATACTTCTTAACACTCAAGTCATCCCGTTTGCCCCAAAAAATCATGCTTAGCGCTTTCAGTCCGTTCTAGAGATTTGGTTCCAAAGACGACAACCGTGCAAAAACCGTTCGTGGAAGACCGCTCTAGCCACTTTAGGTACGAAAAGAGTTGCATTTGAATATTTCTTAACACCCAAGTCATCACGTTTGCCCCAAAACTCATGTTTAGCTCGCTTTTAGTCCGTTCCTAGAGATTTGTTTCCGGTACGACAAACTGTGCGAAAACCGTTCGTGAAGACCGTTCTAGCCACTTTTGGTACGAAAAGAGTTGCATTTGAATATTTCTTAACACTCAAGTCATCCTGTTTGCCCCAAAACTCATGTTTAGCTCGTTTCTAGTCCGTTCCTAGAGATTTGGTTCCAAAGACGACAAACCGTGCGAAAACCGTCGTGAAGACCGTTCTAGCCACTTTTGGTACGAAAAGAGTTGCATTTGAATATTTAACACCCAACCCATCCCGTTGCCCCAAAACTCATGTTTAGCTCGTTTCTAGTCCGTTCCTAGAGATTTGGTTCCAAGACGACAACCGTGCGAAAACCGTTCGTCGAAGACCGTTCTAGCCACTTTTGGTACGAAAAGAGTTGCATTTGAATACTTCTTAACACCCAAGTCATCCCGTTTGCCCCAAAAATCATGCTTAGCGCGTTTCTAGTCCGTTCCTAGAGATTTGGTTCCGACGACAACCGTGCAAAACCATTCGTGAAGACCGTTCTAGCCACTTTTGGTACGAAAAGAGTTGCATTTGAATATTTCTTAACACCCAAGTCATCACGCTTTGCCCCAAAACTCATGTTTAGCTCGTTTCTAGTCCGTTCCTAGAGATTTGTTCCGGTACGACAAACTGTGCGAAAACCGTTCGTGAAGACCGTTCTAGCCACTTTGGTACGAAAAGAGCTACATTTGAATATTTCTTAACACCCAAGTCATCAGGTTTGCCCCAAAACTCATGTTTAGTGCGTTTCTAGTACGTTCCTGGAGTTTTGGTTCCGGTATGACAAACTGTGCAAAAACCGTTCATGAAGACCATTCTAGCCACATTTGGTACGAAAAGAGCTACATTTGAATATTTCTTAACACCCAAGTCATCAGTTTGCTCCAAAACTCATGTTTAGTGCGTTTCTAGTAATGCGGAGTTTTGGTTCCGGTATGACAACCGTGCAAAACCGTTCATGAAGACCATTCTAGCCACATTTGGTACGAAAAGAGCTACATTTGAATATTTCTTAACACCCAAGTCATCACGTTTGCCCCAAAACTCATGTTTAGTGCTTTCTAGTACGTTCCTCGGAGTTTTGGTTCCGGTGATGACAAACCGTGCGAAAACCGTTCGTGAAGACAGTTCTAGCCACTTTTGGTACGAAAAGAGCTACATTTGAATATTTCTTAACACCCAAGTCATCAGGTTTGCCCCAAAACTCATGTTTAGTGCGTTTCTAGTACGTTCCTGGAGTTTTGGTTCCGGTATGACAAACTGTGCAAAAACCGTTCATGAAGACCATTCTAGCCACTTTTGGTACGAAAAGAGTTGCATTTGAATATTTCTTAACACCCAAGTCATCCCGTTTGCCCCAAAACTCATGTTTAGCTCGTTTCTAGTCCGTTCCTAGGAGTTTTGGTTCCGGTATGACAAACCGTGCGAAAACCGTTCGTGAAGACCGTTCTAGCCACTTTTGGTACGAAAAGAGTTGCATTTGAATATTTCTTAACACCCAAGTCATCACGTTTGCCCCAAAACTCATGTTTAGCTCGTTTCTAGTCCGTTCCTAGAGATTTGGTTCCAGTACGACAAACTGTGCGAAAACCGTTCGTGAAGACCGTTCTAGCCACTTTTGGTACGAAAAGAGTTGCATTTGAATATTTCTTAACACCCAAGTCATCACGTTTGCCCCAAAACTCATGTTTAGCTCGTTTCTAGTCCGTTCCTAGAGATTTGTTTCCGGTACGACAAACTGTGCGAAAACCGTTCGTGAAGACCGTTCTAGCCACTTTTGGTACGAAAAGAGTTGCATTTGAATATTTCTTAACACCCAAGTCATCCCGTTTGCCCCAAAACTCATGTTTAGCTCGTTTCTAGTCCGTTCCTAGAGATTTGGTTCCAGTACGACAAACTGTGCGAAAACCGTTCGTGAAGACCGTTCTAGCCACTTTTGGTACGAAAAGAGTTGCATTTGAATATTTCTTAACACCCAAGTCATCCCGTTTGCCCCAAAACTCATGTTTAGCTCGTTTCTAGTCCGTTCCTAGAGATTTGGTTCCAGTACGACAAACTGTGCGAAAACCGTTCGTGAAGACCGTTCTAGCCACTTTTGGTACGAAAAGAGTTACATTTGAATATTTCTTAACACCCAAGTCATCCCGTTTGCCCCAAAACTCATGTTTAGCTCGTTTCTAGTCCGTTCCTGAAGTTTTGGTTCCGATACGACAAACTGTGCGAAAACCGTTCGTGAAGACAGTTCTAGCCACATTTGGTACGAAAAGAGCTACATTTGAATATTTCTTAACACCCAAGTCATCACGTTTGCCCCAAAACTCATGTTTAGTGCGTTTCTAGTCCGTTCCTAGAGTTTTGGTTCCGGTATGACAAACTGTGCGAAAACCGTTCGTGAAGACCGTTCTAGCCACTTTTGGTACGAAAAGAGTTGCATTTGAATATTTCTTAACACCCAAGTCATCCCGTTTGCCCCAAAACTCATGTTTAGCTCGTTTCTAGTCCGTTCCTAGAGATTTATTTCCGGTACGACAACCGTGTGAAAAACCGCTCGTGAAGACCGCTCTAGCCACTTTTGGTACGAAAAGAGTTGCATTTGAATATTTCTTAACACCCAAGTCATCCCGTTTGCCCCAAAACTCATGTTTAGCTCGTTTCTAGTCCGTTCCTAGAGATTTAGTTCCAAAGATCGACAACCGGGCGAAAACCGCTCGTGAAGACCGTTCTAGCCACATTTGGTACGAAAAGAGTTACATTTGAATATTTCTTAACACCCAAGTCATCCCGTTTGCCCCAAAACTCATGTTTAGCTCGTTTCTAGTCCGTTCCTCGGAGTTTTGGTTCCATTATGACAACCGTGCGAAACCGTTCGTGAAGACCGTTCTTGCCACTTTTGGTACGAAAAGAGTTGCATTTGAATATTTCTTAACACCCAAGTCATCCAGTTTGCCCCAAAACTCATGTTTAGCTCGTTTCTAGTCCGTTCCTAGAGATTTGGTTCCAGTACGACAAACTGTGCGAAAACCGTTCGTGAAGACCGTTCTAGCCACTTTTGATACGGAAAGAGTTGTATTTGAATATTTCTTAACACCCAAGTCATCATGTTTGCCCCAAAACTCATGTTTAGCTCGTTTCTAGTCCGTCCTAGAGATTTGTTTCCGGTACGACAAACTGTGCGAAAACCGTTCGTGAAGACCGTTCTAACCACTTTTGGTACGAAAAGAGTTGCATTTGAATATTTCTTAACACCCAAGTCATCCCGTTTGCCCCAAAACTCATGTTTAGCTGCTCGGGTCCGTTCCTAGAGATTTGGTTCCAAGACGACAACCGTGCGAAACCGTCGTGAAGACCATTCTAGCCACTTTTGGTACAAAAAGAGTTAACACCCAAGTCATCCCTTGCTTTTGCCCCAAAACTCATGTTTAGCTCGCGTTTCTAGTCCGTTCCTAGAGATTTGGTTCCGCACGACAACCGTGCGAAAACCGTTCGTGAAGACCGTTCTAGCCACTTTTGGTACGAAAAGAGTTGCATTTGAATATTTCTTAACACCCAAGTCATCCCGTTTGCCCCAAAACTCATGTTTAGCTCGTTTCTAGTCCGTTCCTAGAGATTTGGTTCCAGTACGACAAACTGTGCGAAAACCGTTCTAGCCACTTTTGGTACGAAAAGAGTTGCATTTGAATATTTCTTAACACCCAAGTCATCCTGTTGCCCCAAAACTCATGTTTAGCTCGTTTCTAGTCCGTTCCTAGAGATTTGGTTCCAAAGACGACAACCGTGCGAAAACCATTCGTGAAGACCGTTCTAGCCACTTTGGTACGAAAAGAGTTACATTTGAATATTTCATAACACCCAAGTCATCCCGTTTGCCCCAAAACTCATGTTTAGCTCGTTTCTAGTCCGTTCCTGGAGTTTTGGTTCCGATACGACAAACTGTGCGAAAACCGTTCGTGAAAACAGTTCTAGCCACATTTGGTACGAAAAGAGCTACATTTGAATATTTCTTAACACCCAAGTCATCAGGTTTGCCCCAAAACTCATGTTTAGTGCGTTTCTAGTACGTTCCTGGAGTTTTGGTTCCGGTATGACAAACTGTGCAAAAACCGTTCATGAAGACCATTCTAGCCACTTTTGGTACGAAAAGAGTTGCATTTGAATACTTCTTAACACTCAAGTCATCCCGTTTGCCCCAAAAATCATGCTTAGCGCGTTTCTAGTCCGTTCCTAGAGATTTGGTTCCAGTACGACAAACTGTGCAAAAACCGTTCGTGAAGACCGTTCTAGCCACTTTTGGTACGAAAAGAGTTGCATTTGAATATTTCTTAACACCCAAGTCATCCCGTTTGCCCCAAAACTCATGTTTAGCTCGTTTCTAGTCCGTTCCTAGAGATTTGTTTCCGGTACGACAAACTGTGCGAAAACCGTTCGTGAAGACTCGTTCTAGCCACTTTTGGTACGAAAAGAGTTGCATTTGAATATTTCTTAACACTCAAGTCATCCCGTTTGCCCCAAAACTCATGTTTAGCTCGTTTTTCTAGTCCGTTCCTAGAGATTTGGTTCCAAAGACAAACTGTTCGAAAACCGTTGAAGACCGTTCTAGCCACTTTTGGTACGAAAAGAGTTGCATTTGAATATTTCTTAACACCCAAGTCATCCCGTTTGCCCCAAAACTCATGTTTAGCTCGTTTCTAGTCCGTTCCTAGAGATTTGGTTCCAGTATGACAAACTGTGCGAAAACCGTTCGTGAAGACCGTTCTAGCCACTTTTGGTACGAAAAGAGTTGCATTTGAATACTTCTTAACACTCAAGTCATCCCGTTTGCCCCAAAAATCATGCTTAGCGCGTTTCTAGTCCGTTCCTAGAGATTTGGTTCCAGTACGACAAACTGTGCAAAAACCATTCGTGAAGACCGTTCTAGCCACTTTTGGTACGAAAAGAGTTGCATTTGAATATTTCTTAACACCCAAGTCATCACGTTTGCCCCAAAACTCATGTTTAGCTCGTTTCTAGTCCGTTCCTAGAGATTTGTTTCCTAAGACGACAACCGTGCGAAAACCGTCATGAAGACCATTCTAGCCACTTTTGGTACGAAAAGAGCTACATTTGAATATTTCTTAACACCCAAGTCATCACGTTTGCCCCAAAACTCATGTTTAGTGCGTTTCTAGTAATGCCTCGGAGTTTTGGTTCCGGTATGACAAACTGTGCAAAACCGTTCATGAAGACCATTCTAGCCACATTTGGTACGAAAAGAGCTACATTTGAATATTTCTTAACACCCAAGTCATCAGGTTTGCCCCAAAACTCATGTTTAGTGCGTTTCTAGTACGTTCCTGGAGTTTTGGTTCCGGTATGACAAACTGTGCAAAACCGTTCATGAAGACCATTCTAGCCACATTTGGTACGAAAAGAGCTACATTTGAATATTTCTTAACACCCAAGTCATCCTGTTTGCCCCAAAACTCATGTTTAGTGCGTTTCTAGTAATGTTCCCGAGTTTTGGTTCCGGATGACAACCGTGCAAAACCGTTCATGAAGACCATTCTAGCCACTTTTGGTACGAAAAGGGCTACATTTTAATATTTCTTAACACCCAAGTCATCACGTTTGCCCCAAAACTCATGTTTAGTGCGTTTCTAGTACGTTCCTGGAGTTTTGGTTCCGGTATGACAAACTGTGCAAAAACCGTTCATGAAGACCATTCTAGCCACATTTGGTACGAAAAGAGCTACATTTGAATATTTCTTAACACCCAAGTCATCAGGTTTGCCCCAAAACTCATGTTTAGTGCGTTTCTAGTACGTTCCTGGAGTTTTGGTTCCGGTATGACAAACTGTGCAAAAACCGTTCATGAAGACCATTCTAGCCACTTTTGGTACGAAAAGAGTTGCATTTGAATACTTCTTAACACCCAAGTCATCCCGTTTGCCCCAAAAATCATGCTTAGCGCGTTTCTAGTCCGTTCCTAGAGATTTGGTTCCAGTACGACAAACTGTGCGAAAACCGTTCGTGAAGACCGTTCTAGCCACTTTTGGTACGAAAAGAGTTGCATTTGAATATTTCTTAACACCCAAGTCATCACGTTTGCCCCAAAACTCATGTTTAGCTCGTTTCTAGTCCGTTCCTAGAGATTTGTTTCCGCACGACAACCGTGCGAAACCGTTCGTGAAGACCGTTCTAGCCACTTTTGGTACGAAAAGAGTTGCATTTGAATATTTCTTAACACTCAAGTCATCCCGTTTGCCCCAAAACTCATGTTTAGCTCGTTTCTAGTCCGTTCCTAGAGATTTGGTTCCAAGACGACAAACCGTTCGAAAACCGTCGTGAAGACCATTCTAGCCACTTTTGGTACGAAAAGAGTTGCATTTGAATATTTCTTAACACCCAATTCATCCTCGCTTTGCCCCAAAACTCATGTTTAGCTCGTTTCTAGTCCGTTCCTAGAGATTTGGTTCCAGTACGACAAACTGTGCGAAAACCGTTCGTGAAGACCGTTCTAGCCACTTTTGGTACGAAAAGAGTTGCATTTGAATACTTCTTAACACTCAAGTCATCCCGTTTGCCCCAAAACTCATGTTTAGCTCGTTTCTAGTCCGTTCCTGAAGTTTTGGTTCCGATACGACAAACCGTGCGAAAACCGTTCGTGAAAACAGTTCTAGCCACATTTGGTACGAAAAGAGCTACATTTGAATATTTCTTAACACCCAAGTCATCACGTTTGCCCCAAAACTCATGTTTAGTGCGTTTCTAGTCCGTTCCTGGAGTTTTGGTTCCGGTATGACAAACTGTGCGAAAACCGTTCGTGAAGACCGTTCTAGCCACTTTTGGTACGAAAAGAGTTGCATTTGAATATTTCTTAACACCCAAGTCATCCTGTTTGCCCCAAAACTCATGTTTAGCTCGTTTCTAGTCCGTTCCTAGAGATTTGGTTCCAGTATGACAAACTGTGCGAAAACCTTTTGTGAAGACCGTTCTAGCCACTTTTGGTACGAAAAGAGTTATATTTGAATATTTCTTAACACCCAAGTCATCCCGTTTGCCCCAAAACTCATGTTTAGCACGTTTCTAGTCCGTTCCTGGAGTTTTGGTTCCGGTACGACAAACTGTGCGAAAACCGTTCGTGAAGACAGTTCTAGCCACATTTGGTACGAAAAGAGCTACATTTGAATATTTCTTAACACACAAGTCATCAGATTGCCCCAAAACTCATGTTTAGTGCTTAGTACGTTCCGGAGTTTTGGTTCCTGATGACAAACCGTACTGTTCATGAAGACCATTCTAGCCACTTTTGGTACGAAAAGGGTTGCATTTGAATACTTCTTAACACTCAAGTCATCCCGTTTGCCCCAAAACTCATGCTTAGCGCGTTTCTAGTCCGTTCCTAGAGATTTGGTTCCAGTACGACAAACTGTGCAAAAACCGTTCGTGAAGACCGTTCTAGCCACTTTTGGTACGAAAAGAGTTGCATTTGAATATTTCTTAACACCCAAGTCATCCCGTTTGCCCCAAAACTCATGTTTAGCTCGTTTCTAGTCCGTTCCTAGAGATTTGGTTCCAGTACGACATACTGTGCGAAAACCGTTCGTGAAGACCGTTCTAGCCACTTTTGGTACGAAAAGAGTTGCATTTGAATATTTCATAACACCCAAGTCATCCCGTTTGCCCCAAAACTCATGTTTAGCTTGTTTCTAGTCCGTTCCTGAAGTTTTGGTTCCGATACGACAAACTGTGCGAAAACCGTTCGTGAAAACAGTTCTAGCCACATTTGGTACGAAAAGAGCTACATTTGAATATTTCTTAACACCCAAGTCATCAGGTTTGCCCCAAAACTCATGTTTAGTGCGTTTCTAGTACGTTCCTGGAGTTTTGGTTCCGGTGATGACAACTGCAAAACCGCTCATGAAGACCATTCTAGCCACTTTTGGTACGAAAAGAGTTGCATTTGAATACTTCTTAACACTCAAGTCATCCCGTTTGCCCCAAAAATCATGCTTAGCGCGTTTCTAGTCCGTTCCTAGAGATTTGGTTCCGCACGACAACCGTGCAAAACCGTTCGTGAAGACAGTTCTGGCCACATTGGGTACGAAAAGAGTTGCATTTGAATTCACCCAAGTCATCCCGTTTGCCCCATGTTTAGCTCGTTTCTAGTCCGTTCCTGGAGTGTTGGTTCAAGTATGACAAACTGTGCGAAAACCGTTCGTGAAGACCGTTCTAGCCACTTTTGGTACGAAAAGAGTTGCATTTGAATTTTTCTTAACACCCAAGTCATCCCATTTGCCCCGAAACTCTTGTTTCGCTCATTTTCTAGCCCGTTCCTGGAGATTTGGTTCTAGTACGACAAACTGTGCGAAAACCATTCTGAAGACCGTTCTAGCCACTTTTGGTATGAAAAGAGTTGCAGTTGAATTTTTCTCAACACCCAAGTCATTCCGTTTGCCCCAAAACTCGTGTTTAGCGCGTTTCTAGCCCGTTCCTGGAGTGTTGGTTCAAGGATGACAAACTATGCGAAAACCATTCGTGAAGACCGTTCTAGCTAATTTTGGTACGAAAAGAGTTGCATTTGAATTTTTCTTAACACCCAAGTCATCCCGTTTGCCCCAAAACTCATGTTTAGCTCATTTCTAGTCCGTTCCCGGAGTTTTGGTTCCGGCATTTATAACCGTGCGAAAACCGTTCGTGAAGAAAGTTCCGCCACATTTGGTACGAAAAGAGTTGCATTTGAATATTTCATAACACCCAAGTCATACCGTTTGCCCCAAAACTCATGTTTAGCGTGTTTGTAGTCCGTTCTAGAGTTTTGGTTCCGGTACGACAACCGTGCGAAAACCGTTCGTGAAGACCGCTCTAGCCACTTTTGGTACGAAAAGAGTTGCATTTGAATATTTCTTAACACCCAAGTCATCACGCTTTTGCCCCAAAACTCATGTTTAGCGCGTTTCTAGTCTCTGTTCCTGGAGTTTTGGTTCTGGTACGACAACCGTGCGAAAACCGTTCGTGAAGACAGCTCGCCACATTGGGTACGAAAAGAGTTGCATTTGAATTTTTCTTAACACCCAAGTCATCCCGTTTGCCCCAAAACTCATGTTTAACTCGTTTCTAGTCCGTTCCTGGAGTGTTGGTTCAAGTATGACAACCGTGGCGAAACCGCTCGTGAAGACCGTTCTAGCCTCTTTTGGTACGAAAAGAGTTGCATTTGAATTTTTCTTAACACCCAAGTCATCCCATTTGCCCCAAAACTCATGTTTAGCTCGCTTTCTAGCCCGTTCCTCGAGATTTGGTTCCAAAGCACGACAACCGTGCGAAAACCGTCGTGAAGACCGTTCTAGCCACTTTTGGTATGAAAAGAGTTGCAAATGAATTTTTCTCAACACCCAAGTCATTCTATTTGCCCCAAAACTCATGTTTAGCGCGTTCCTAGTCCGTTCCCCGGAGTGTTGGTTCAAGTATGACAAACTATGCGAAAACCATTCGTGAAGACCGTTCTAGATAATTTTGGTAGAAAAAGAGTTGCATTTGAATTTTTCTTAACACGCAAGTCATACCGTTTGCCCCAAAACTCATGTTTAGCTCTGCTTTCTAGTCCGTTCCCCGGAGTTTTGGTTCCGGTGACGACAACCGTGCGAAAAACCGTCGTGAAGAAAGGTCTAGCCACATTTGGTACGAAAAGAGTTGCATTTGAATATTTCTAACACCCAAGTCATCCCGTTTGCCCCAAAACTCATGTTTAGCGTGTTTGTAGTCCGTTCCTAGAGTTTTGGTTCCGCACGACAACCGTGCGAAACCGTTCGTGAAGACCGCTCTAGCCACTTTTGCTACGAAAAGATTTGCATTTGAATATTTCTTAACACCCAAGTCATCTCGTTTGCCCCAAAACTCATGTTTAGCGCGTTTCTAGTCCGTTCCTGGAGTTTTGGTTCCGGTACGACAAACTGTGCGAAAACCGTTTGTGAAGACAGTTCTGGCCACATTGGGTACGAAAAGAGTTGCATTTGAATTTTTCTTAACACCCACGTCATCCCATTTGCCCCAAAACTCATGTTTAGCTCGTTTCTAGTCCGTTCCTGGAGTGTTGGTTCAAGTATGACAAACTGTGTGAAAACCGTTCGTGAAGACCGTTCTAGCCACTTTTGGTACGAAAAGAGTTGCATTTGAATTTTTCTTAACACCCAAGTCATCCCATTTGCCCCGAAACTCATGTTTCGCTCGTTTTCTAGCCCATTCCTGGAGATTTGGTTCCAGTACGACAAACTGTGCTAAAACCATTCGTGAAGACCGTTCTAGCCACTTTTGGTACGAAAAGAGTTGCATTTGAATATTTCTTAACACCCAAGTCATCACGTTTGCCCCAAAACTCATGTTTAGCGCGTTTCTAGTCTGTTCCTGGAGTTTTGGTTCCGGTACGACAAACTGTGCGAAAACCGTTCGTGAAGACAGTTCTGGCCACATTGGGTACGAAAAGAGTTGCATTTGAATTTTTCTTAACACCCAAGTCATCCCGTTTGCCCCAAAACTCATGTTTAACTCGTTTCTAGTCCGTTCCTGGAGTGTTGGTTCAAGTATGACAAACTGTGCGAAAACCGTTCGTGAAGACCGTTCTAGCCTCTTTTGGTACGAAAAGAGTTGCATTTGAATTTTTCTTAACACCCAAGTCATCCCATTTGCCCCAAAACTCATGTTTAGCTCGTTTCTAGCCCGTTCCTGGAGATTTGGTTCCAGTACGACAAACTGTGCGAAAACCGTTCGTGAAGACCGTTCTAGCCACTTTTGGTATGAAAAGAGTTGCAGTTGAATTTTTCTCAACACCCAAGTCATTCTATTTGCCCCAAAACTCATGTTTAGCGCGTTTCTAGTCCGTTCCTGGAGTGTTGGTTCAAGTATGACAAACTATGCGAAAACCATTCGTGAAGACCGTTCTAGATAATTTTGGTAGAAAAAGAGTTGCATTTGAATTTTTCTTAACACCCAAGTCATACCGTTTGCCCCAAAACTCATGTTTAGCTCGTTTCTAGTCCGTTCCTGGAGTTTTGGTTCCGGTACGACAAACTGTGCGAAAACCGTTCGTGAAGAAAGGTCTAGCCACATTTGGTACGAAAAGAGTTGCATTTGAATATTTCTTAACACCCAAGTCATCCCGTTTGCCCCAAAACTCATGTTTAGCGTGTTTGTAGTCCGTTCCTAGAGTTTTGGTTCCGGTACGACAAACTGTGCGAAAACCGTTCGTGAAGACCGTTCTAGCCACTTTTGGTACGAAAAGATTTGCATTTGAATATTTCTTAACACCCAAGTCATCTCGTTTGCCCCAAAACTCATGTTTAGCGCGTTTCTAGTCCGTTCCCCGGAGTTTTGGTTCCTATACGACAAACCGTGCGAAAACCGTTTGTGAAGACAGCTTCCGCCACATTGGGTACGAAAAGAGTTGCATTTGAATTTTTCTTAACACCCAAGTCATCCCGTTTGCCCCAAAACTCATGTTTAGCTCGTTTCTAGTCCGTTCCTGGAGTGTTGGTTCAAGTATGACAAACTGTGCGAAAACCGTTCGTGAAGACCGTTCTAGCCACTTTTGGTACGAAAAGAGTTGCATTTGAATTTTTCTTAACACCCAAGTCATCCCATTTGCCCCGAAACTCATGTTTCGCTCGTTTCTAGCCCGTTCCTGGAGATTTGGTTCCAAAGATGACAACCGTGCTAAAACCATTCGTGAAGACCGCTCTAGCCACTTTTGGTATGAAAAGAGCTGCGCTTGAATTTTTCTCAACACCCAAGTCATTCCGTTTGCCCCAAAACTCGTGTTTAGCACGTTTCTAGCCCGTTCCAGGAGTGTTGGTTCAAGGATGACAAACTATGCGAAAACCATTCGTGAAGACCATTCTAGCTAATTTTGGTACGAAAAGAGTTGCATTTGAATTTTTCTTAACACCCAAGTCATCCCGTTTGCCCCAAAACTCATGTTTAGCTCGTTTCTAGTACGTTCCTGGAGTTTTGGTTCCGGTACGATAAACTGTGCGAAAACCATTCGTGAAGAAAGTTCTAGCCACATTTGGTACGAAAAGAGTTGCATTTGAATATTTCATAACACCCATGTCATCCCGTTTGCCCCAAAACTCATGTTTAGCGTGTTTGTAGTCCGTTCCTAGAGTTTTGGTTCCGGTACGACAAACTGTGCGAAAACCGTTCGTGAAGACCGTTCTAGCCACTTTTGGTACGAAAAGAGTTGCATTTGAATATTTCTTAACACCCAAGTCATCACGCTTGCCCCAAAACTTATGTTTAGCGCGTTTCTAGTCCGTTCGGAGTTTTGGTTCCGGTACGACAAACCGTGCGAAAACCGTTCGTGAAGACAGCTTCTCGCCACATTGGGTACGAAAAGAGTTGCATTTGAATATTTCTTAACACCCAAGTCATCACGTTTGCCCCAAAACTCATGTTTAGCGTGTTTGTAGTCCGTTCCTAGAGTTTTGGTTCCGGTACGACAACCTGTGCGAAAACCGTTCGTGAAGACCGTTCTAGCCACTTTTGGTACGAAAAGAGTTGCATTTGAATATTTCTTAACACCCAAGTCATCACGTTTGCCCCAAAACTCATGTTTAGCGCGTTTCTAGTCCGTTCGGAGTGTTGGTTCAAGGATGACAACCGTGCGAAAACCGTTCGTGAAGACCGTTCTAGCCTCTTTTGGCAAGAAAAGAGTTGCATTTGAATTTTCTTAACACCCAAGTCATCCCATTTGCCCCGAAACTCATGTTTCGCTCGTTTTCTAGCCCATTCCTGGAGATTTGGTTCCAGTACGACAAACTGTGCTAAAACCATTCGTGAAGACCGTTCTAGCCACTTTTGGTATGAAAAGAGTTGCAGTTGAATTTTTCTCAACACCCAAGTCATTCCGTTTGCCCCAAAACTCGTGTTTAGCACGTTTCTAGCCCGTTCCAGGAGTGTTGGTTCAAGGATGACAAACTATGCGAAAACCATTCGTGAAGACCATTCTAGCTAATTTTGGTACGAAAAGAGTTGCATTTGAATTTTTCTTAACACCCAAGTCATCCCGTTTGCCCCAAAACTCATGTTTAGCTCGTTTCTAGTCCGTTCCTGGAGTGTTGGTTCCGCACGATAAACCGTGCGAAAACCATTCGTGAAGAAAGCTCTAGCCACATTTGGTACGAAAAGAGTTGCATTTGAATATTTCATAACACCCAAGTCATCCCGTTTGCCCCAAAACTCATGTTTAGCGTGTTTGTAGTCCGTTCCTAGAGTTTTGGTTCCGGTACGACAAACTGTGCGAAAACCGTTCGTGAAGACCGTTCTAGCCACTTTTGGTACGAAAAGAGTTGCATTTGAATATTTCTTAACACCCAAGTCATCACGTTTGCCCCAAAACTCATGTTTAGCGCGTTTCTAGTCCGTTCCTGGAGTTTTGGTTCCGGTACGACAAACTGTGCGAAAACCGTTCGTGAAGACAGTTCTGGCCACATTGGGTACGAAAAGAGTTGCATTTGAATTTTTCTTAACACCCAAGTCATCCCGTTTGCCCCAAAACTCATGTTTAGCTCGTTTCTAGTCCGTTCCTGGAGTGTTGGTTCCGGTACGACAACCGTGCGAAAACCGTTCGTGAAGACCGTTCTAGCCTCTTTTGGTACGAAAAGAGTTGCATTTGAATTTTTCTTAACACCCAAGTCATCCCATTTGCCCCGAAACTCATGTTTCGCTCGTTTTCTAGCCCATTCCTGGAGATTTGGTTCCAGATGACAACCGTGCGAAAATCGTTCGTGAAGACCGTTCTAGCCACTTTTGGTATGAAAAGAGTTGCGCTTGAATTTTTCTCAACACCGGTCATTCCGTTTGCCCCAAAACTCATGTTTAGCGCGTTTCTAGCCCGTTCCCGGAGTGTTGGTTCAAGTATGACAAACTATGCGAAAACCATTCGTAAAGACCGTTCTAGCCACTTTTGGTACGAAAAGAGTTGCATTTGAATTTTTCTTAACACCCAAGTCATCCCGTTTGCCCCCGTAACTCATGTTTAGCTCGTTTCTAGTCCGTTCCCCGGAGATTTGGTTCCAAAGATGACAAACCGTGTGAAACCGTTCGTGAAGACCGTTCTAGCCACTTTTGGTACGAAAAGAGTGGCATTTGAATTTTTCTTAACACCCAAGTCATCCCGTTTGCCCTAACTCATGTTTAGCTCGTTTCTATTCCGTTCTCGGAGATTTGGTTCCAAAGACAACAACCGTGCGAAAACCATTCGTGAAGACCGTTCTAGCCACTTTTGGTACGAAAAGAGTTGCATTTGAATTTTCTTAACACCCAAGTCATCCCGTTTGCCCCAAAACTCATGTTTAGCTCGTTTCTAGTCCGTTGCTGGAGATTTGGTTCCGACGACAACCGTGCGAAAACCGTTCGTGAAGACCGTTCTAGCCACTTTTGGTACGAAAAGAGTTGCATTTGAATTTTTCTTAACACCCAAGTCATCCCGTTTGCCCCAAAACTCATGTTTAGCTCGTTTCTAGTCCGTTCCGGAGATTTGGTTCCAAGACGACAACCGTGCGAAAACCGTTCGTGAAGACCGTTCTAGCCACTTTTGGTACGAAATGAGCTGCATTTGAATTTTTCTTAACACCCAAGTCATCCCGTTTGCCCCAAAACTCATGTTTAGCTCGTTTCTAGTCCGTTCCTGGAGATTTGGTTCCAAGACAACAACCGTGCGAAAACCGTTCGTGAAGACCGTTCTAGCCACTTTTGGTACGAAAAGAGTTGCATTTGAATATTTCTTAACACCCAAGTCATCCCGTTTGCCCCAAAACTCATGTTTAGCTCCTTTCTAGTCCGTTGCCGGAGATTTGGTTCCAAGACGACAACCGTGCGAAAACCGTTCGTGAAGACCGTTCTAGCCACTTTAGGTACGAAAAGAGTTGCATTTGAATTTTTCTTAACACCCAAGTCATCCCGTTTGCCCCGAACTCATGTTTAGCTCGTTTCTAGCCCGTTCCCCGGAGATTTGGTTCCGGTATGACAACCGCGCGAAAACCATCCGTGAAGACCGTTCTTGCCACCTTTGGTACGAAAAGAGTTGCATTTGAATATTTCTTAACACCCAAGTCATCTCGTTTGCCCCAAAACTCATGTTTGGCGTGTTTCTAGTCCGTTCCTAGAGTTTTGGTTCCGGTACGACAAACTGTGCGAAAACCGTTCGTGAAGACCGTTCTAGCCACATTGGGTACGAAAACAGTTGCATTTGAATTTTCTTAACACCCAAGTCATCCCGTTTGCCCCAAAACTCATGTTTAGCTCGTTTCTAGTCCGTTCCAGGAGATTTGGTTCTAGTACGACAAACTGTGCGAAAATCGTTCGTGAAGACTCGTTCTAGCCACTTTTGGTACGAAAAGAGTTGCATTTGAATATTTCTTAACACCCAAGTCATCCCGTTTGGCCCAAAACTCATGTTTAGCGCGTTTCTAGTCCGTTCCTCGGATATTTGGTTCCGGTACGACAACCGTGCGAAAACCGTTCGTGAAGACAGCCCGCCACATTGGGTACGAAAAGAGTTGCATTTGAGTTTTTCTTAACACCCAAGTCATCCCGTTTGCCCCAAAACTCATGTTTAGCTCGTTTCTAGTCCGTTCCCCGGAGTTTTGGTTCTCGTACGATAAACTATGTGAAAACTATTCGTGAAGACAGCTTCTAGCCACATTGGGTACGAAAGGAGTTGCATTTGAATTCTTATTAACACCCAAGTCATCCCGTTTGCCCCCGAACATATGTTTAGCTCATTTCTAGTCCGTTCCGGAGATTTGGTTCCAAGACGACAACCGTGCGAAAACCGTTCGTGAAGACCGTTCTAGCCACTTTTGGTACGAAAAGAGTTGCATTTGAATTTTTGTTAACACCCAAGTCATCCCGTTTGCCCCAAAACTCATGTTTAGCTCGTTTCTAGTCTCTTCCAGGAGATTTGGTTCCAAGACGACAAACCGTGCGAAAACCGTTCGTGAAGACAGCTTCTAGCCACATTGGGTACGAAAGGAGTTGCATTTGAATTTTTCTTAACACCCAAGTCATCCCGCTTTGCCCCTAAACTCATGTTTAGCTCGTTTCTAGTCCATTCCTGGAGATTTGGTTACGGTACGACAAACTGTGTGAAAACTGTTCGTGAAGACAGTTCTAGCCACATTGGGTACGAAAGGCCGCATTTGAATTTTTCTTAACACCCAAGTCATCCCGTTTGCCCCAAAACTCATGTTTAGCTCGTTTCTAGGCCATTCTTGGAGATTTGGTTCCAGTATGACAAACCGCGTGAAAACCGCTCGTGAAGACCGTTCTAGCCACTTTTGGTAAGAAAAGAGTTGCATTTGAATTTTTCTTAACACCCAAGTCATCCCGTTTGCCCCAAAACTCATGTTTAGCTCATTTCTAGTCCGTTCCTGGAGTTTTGGTTCTGGTACAACAAAGCGCGTGAAAACTATTCGTGAAGACAGTTCTAGCCACATTGGGTACGAAAGGAGTTGCATTTGAATTTTTCTTAACACCCAAGTCATCCCGTTTGCCCCTAAACTCATGTTTAGCTTGTTTCTAGTCCATTCCTGGAGATTTGGTTCTAGTACGACAACCGTGCAAAACCGTTCGTGAAGACCGTTCTAGCCACTTTACGAAAACAGTTGCATTTAAATTTTTCTTAACACCCAAGTCATCCCGTTTGCCCCAAAACTAATGTTTAGCTCGTTTCTAGTCCGTTCCTGAAGTTTTGGTTCTGGTATGACAAACTGTGTGAAAACTGTTCGTGAAGACAGTTCTAGCCACATTGGGTACGAAAGGCTGCATTTGAATTTTTCTTAACACCCAAGTCGTCCCGTTTGCCCCAAAACTCATGTTTAGCTCGTTTCTAGGCCATTCCTGGAGATTTGGTTCCAATACAACAAACTGTGCGAAAACCATTCGTGAAGACCGTTCTAGCCACTTTTGGTAAGAAAAGAGTTGCATTTGAATTTTTCTTAACACCCAAGTCATCCCGTTTGCCCCAAAACTCATGTTTAGCTCATTTCTAGTCCGTTCCTGGAGTTTTGGTTCTGGTACAACAAAGTGCGTGAAAACCGTTCGTGAAGACAGCTCTAGCCACATTGGGTACGAAAGCAAATTGCATTTGAATTTTTCTTAACACCCAAGTCATCCCGTATGCCCCTAAACTCATGTTTAGCTTGTGTCTAGTCCATTCCCGGAGATTTGGTTCCAAAGATGACAACCGTGCGAAAACCGTTCGTGAAGAACGTTCTAGCCACTTTTGGTACGAAAAGAGTTGCATTTGAATATTTCTTAACACCCAAGTCATCCCGTTTGCCCCAAAACTCATGTTTAGCTCGTTTCTAGTCCGTTCTTTGGAGATTTGGTTCCAAAGACGACAACCGTGCGAAAACCGCTCGTGAAGACCGTTCTAGCCACTTTTGGTACGAAAAGAGTTGCATTTGAATTTTTCTTAACACCCAAGTCATCCCGTTTGCCCCGTAACTCATGTTTAGCTCGTTTCTAGCCCGTTCCTGAGATTTGGTTCCGGTATGACAAACCGCGCGAAAACCATCCGTGAAGACCGTTCTTGCCACCTTTGGTACGAAAAGAGTTGCATTTGAATATTTCTTAACACCCAAGTCATCCCGTTTGGCCCAAAACTCATGTTTAGCGCGTTTCTAGTCCGTTCCTCGGAGATTTGGTTCCGGGTACGACAACCGTGCGAAAACCGTTCGTGAAGACAGCTTCCCGCCACATTGGGTACGAAAAGAGTTGCATTTGAGTTTTTCTTAACACCCAAGTCATCCCGTTTGCCCCAAAACTCATGTTTAGCTCGTTTCTAGTCCGTTCCTAGAGTTTTGGTTCTGGTACGATAAACTATGTGAAAACTATTCGTGAAGACAGTTCTAGCCACATTGGGTACGAAAGGAGTTGCATTTGAATTCTTATTAACACCCAAGTCATCCCGTTTGCCCTGAACATATGTTTAGCTCATTTCTAGTCCGTTCCTGGAGATTTGGTTCCAAGACGACAACCGTGCGAAAACCGTTCGTGAAGACCGTTCTAGCCACTTTTGTTACGAAAAGAGTTGCATTTGAATTTTTTTAACACCCAAGTCATCCCGTTTGCCCCAAAACTCATGCTTAGCTCGTTTCTAGTCTCGTTCCAGGAGATTTGGTTCCAGTACGACAAACTGTGCGAAAACCGTTCGTGAAGACAGTTCTAGCCACATTGGGTACGAAAGGAGTTGCATTTGAATTTTTCTTAACACCCAAGTCATCCCGTTTGCCCCTAAACTCATGTTTAGCTCGTTTCTAGTCCATTCCTGGAGATTTGGTCACGGTACGACAAACTGTGTGAAAACTGTTCGTGAAGACAGTTCTAGCCACATTGGGTACGAAAGGCTGCATTTGAATTTTTCTTAACACCCAAGTCATCCCGTTTGCCCCAAAACTCATGTTTAGCTCGTTTCTAGGCCATTCCTGGAGATTTGGTTCCGCAAGACGACAAACCGCGTGAAAACCGTTCGTGAAGACCGTTCTAGCCACTTTTGGTAAGAAAAGAGTTGCATTTGAATTTTTCTTAACACCCAAGTCATCCCGTTTGCCCCAAAACTCATATTTAGCTCATTTCTAGTCCGTTCCTCGGAGTTTTGGTTCTCGGTACAACAAAGCGCGTGAAAACTATTCGTGAAGACAGCTTCTAGCCACATTGGGTACGAAAGGAGTTGCATTTGAATTTTTCTTAACACCCAAGTCATCCCGTTTGCCCCTAAACTCATGTTTAGCTTGTTTCTAGTCCATTCCTGGAGATTTGGTTCTAGTACGACAAACTGTGCGAAAACCGTTCGTGAAGACCGTTCTAGCCACTTTTGGTACGAAAAAAGTTGCATTTAAATTTTTCTTAACACCCAAGTCATCCCGTTTGCCCCAAAACTAATGTTTAGCTCGTTTCTAGTCCGTTCCTGAAGTTTTGGTTCTGGTATGACAAACTGTGTGAAAACTGTTCGTGAAGACAGTTCTAGCCACATTGGGTACGAAAGGCTGCATTTGAATTTTTCTTAACACCCAAGTCGTCCCGTTTGCCCCAAAACTCATGTTTAGCTCGTTTCTAGGCCATTCCTGGAGATTTGGTTCCAATACAACAAACTGTGCGAAAACCGTTCATGAAGACCATTCTAGCCACTTTTGGTAAGAAAAGAGTTGCATTTTAATTTTTCTTAACACCCAAGTCATCCCGTTTGCCCCAAAACTCATGTTTAGCTCATTTCTAGTCCGTTCCTCGGAGTTTTGGTTCCGTACAACAAAGTGCGTGAAAACCGTTCGTGAAGACAGTTCAAGCCACATTGGGTACGAAAGCAGCTTGCATTTCAATTTTTCTTAACACCCAAGTCATCCCGTATGCCCCTAAACTCATGTTTAGCTTGTGTCTAGTCCATTCCCCGAGATTTGGTTCCAAAGATGACAACCGTGCGAAAAACCGTTCGTGAAGACCGTTCTAGCCACTTTTGGTACGAAAAGAGTTGCATTTGAATATTTCTTAACACCCAAGTCATCCCGTTTGCCCCAAAACTCATGTTTAGCTCGTTTCTAGTCCGTTGCTGGAGATTTGGTTCCAGTACAACAAACTGTGCGAAAACCATTCGTGAAGACCGTTCTAGCTACTTTTGGTACGAAAAGAGTTGCATTTGAATTTTTCTTAACACCCAAGTCATCCCGTTTGCCCCAGAACTCATGTTTAGCTCGTTTCTAGTCCGTTCCTGGAGATTTGGTTCCAATATGACAAACTGCGCGAAAACCATCCGTGAAGACCGTTCTTGCCACCTTTGGTACGAAAAGAGTTGCATTTGAATATTTCTTAACACCCAAGTCATCTCGTTTGCCCCAAAACTCATGTTTAGCGTGTTTCTAGTCCGTTCCTAGAGTTTTGGTTCCGGTACGACAACCGTGCGAAAACCGTTCGTGAAGACCGTTCTAGCCACATTGGGTACAAAAAGAGTTGCATTTGAATTTTTCTTAACACCCAAGTCATCCCGTTTGCCCCAAAACTCATGTTTAGCTCGTTTCTAGTCTCTGTTCCAGGAGATTTGGTTCCAAAGACGACAACCGTGCGAAAACCGTTCGTGAAGACAAATTCTAGCCACATTGGGTACGAAAGGAGTTGCATTTGAATTTTTCTTAACACCCAAGTCATCCCGTTTGCCCCTAAACTCATGTTTAGCTCGTTTCTAGTCCATTCCCGAGATTTGGTCACGGTACGACAACCGTGTGAAAACCGTTCGTGAAGACAGTTCTAGCCACATTGGGTTCGAAAAGCTGCATTTGAATTTTTCTTAACACCCAAGTCATCCCGTTTGCCCCAAAACTCATGTTTAGCTCGTTTCTAGGCCATTCCTGGAGATTTGGTTCCAGTACGACAAACTGCGTGAAAACCGTTCGTGAAGACCGTTCTAGCCTCTTTTGGTAAGAAAAGAGTTGCATTTGAATTTTTCTTAACACCCAAGTCATCCCGTTTGCCCCAAAACTCATGTTTAGCTCATTTCTAGTCCGTTCCTCGGAGTTTTGGTTCTGGTACAACAAAGCGCGTGAAAACTATTCGTGAAGACAGTTCTAGCCACATTGGGTACGAAAGGAGTTGCATTTGAATTTTTCTTAACACCCAAGTCATCCCGTTTGCCCCTAAACTCATGTTTAGCTTGTTTCTAGTCCATTCCTGGAGATTTGGTTCTAGTGCGACAAACTGTGCGAAAACCGTTCGTGAAGACCGTTCTAGCCACTTTACGAAAACAGTTGCATTTAAATTTTCTTAACACCCAAGTCATCCCGTTTGCCCCAAAACTAATGTTTAGCTCGTTTCTAGTCCGTTCCTGAAGTTTTGGTTCTCGGTATGACAAACCGTGTGAAAAACCGTTCGTGAAGACAGCTTCTAGCCACATTGGGTACGAAAGGCTGCATTTGAATTTTTCTTAACACCCAAGTCGTCCCGTTTGCCCCAAAACTCATGTTTAGCTCGTTTTTAGGCCATTCCCCGAGATTTGGTTCCAATACAACAAACTGTGCGAAAACCGTTCATGAAGACCATTCTAGCCACTTTTGGTAAGAAAAGAGTTGCATTTGAATTTTTCTTAACACCCAAGTCATCCCGTTTGCCCCAAAACTCATGTTTAGCTCATTTCTAGTCCGTTCCTGGAGTTTTGGTTCTGGTACAACAAAGTGCGTGAAAACTGTTCGTGAAGACAGTTCTAGCCACATTGGGTACGAAAGCAGTTGCATTTGAATTTTTCTTAACACCCAAGTCATCCCGTATGCCCCTAAACTCATGTTTAGCTTGTGTCTAGTCCATTCCTGGAGATTTGGTTCCAAGATGACAACCGTGCGAAAACCGTTCGTGAAGAACGTTCTAGCCACTTTTGGTAAGAAAAGAGTTGCATTTGAATTTTTCTTAACACCCAAGTCATCCCGTTTGCCCCAAAACTCATGTTTAGCACATTTCTAGTCCGTTCCTAGAGTTTTGGTTCTCGTACAACAAAGTGCATGAAAAACCGTTCGTGAAGACCGTTCTAGCCACTTTTGGTATGAAAAGAGTTGCATTTGAATTTTTCTTAACACCCAAGTCATCCCGTTTGCCCCATGTTGTTTCGCCCCCAAGGGTCGTACCCCTAAGGGACCGAAACAGAGATACAGAAACACAAACTACAAAATGAAACGAACAACACGAACCTTATATTCCTTATGCTCCGGCTAAAACGCACGGAGTCCAGAAGTCCCCTACAATGTCCCTTGAAGGGTATATTTATAGGAAGTCGTGTTGTGCTTTGTACAAAAATGCCCCTATCAACCCTAGTTTCAACGCACAGAATGACCGACAAGGGGCGACAAGTAAATGGCCCCGGGGGCCCACCCTCGGTCAGCCCAATCGCCGACCGCTCATCCGGACTGTCTTCCCGTTGCGCCCGAATCGTCCTCGGTCGAGCCGGGCGCGTCGCCCCGCGCTTCTCCGGGGCTTCCGCCCCGGCGCCCGTTGTCAACGCCGAATGCGCGCCTGCCCGCGCTATCGGTGATTCCGTCCTGGCGCCCGGCGTTAATGCCGACGCACGCCGCGCCCGCGCTTATCGGCGATTCCATCCTGGCGCCTGACGTCAACGCCGAATGCGCGCCTGCCCGCGCTATTGGCGATTCCGTCCTGGCGCCTGGCGTTAATGCCGAATGCGCGCCTGCCCGCGCTATCGGCGATTCCGTCCTGGCGCCTGGCGTCAACGCCGAATGCGCGCCTACCCGCGGCGATTCCGTCCTGGCGCCTGGCGTTAATGCCGAATGCGCGCCTGCCCACGCTATCGGCGATTCTGTCCTGGCGCCTGGTGTCAATGCCGAATGCGCGCCTGCCCGCGCTTTCGGCCTTGCCTGCATTCATTTAACACAAGAGGCGCACATAATCAGAGGGGACGGGGTGGCCAATTCCACCCCTGCCCCCAACCGCCCCTCCACCTCGTCCGGAAGGGTGTCCCTTCCCGGCAAAAAGCCGACAATATTTCGCCGCCGAATGTGTCCGCGCCCGAATGTGCCGCCCCCCCCAGATGAGGAGACGTTTGCTCGGTTTTTTTTTGCGCCTCGATTCGCGCGAAACGACGCGGGCCGGCTCCCCACGGCCGCCCCCGCCTATAAAAGGCAAAGACGAGAGAGGGGGGGCACTTAGCCCCTGCTCGCTTGCCTCTGATGCATCCGCGGTACGCTTTCGGTCTCCGCATCCGGGTTTCTTCCGCCTCATTCGGTAAGGTTCCAACTTTGCGCTTTCGTTTGTATTACGTTAGTTGGGCTTTCGGGGTTAGGGTCGCGGTTAGGGGAAAGGCCAATTGTTCGCTTTCGCGTATTGAAGGCGTTTTCGTTTCCTTTTTAGTTCGGAAGCCCGGATCTCCCTTTGACGTGTGAACCTAGCATGTCCGAAAGCTCTTCATCTGGAAACTCCACCAGAACAGCCAGCGGATCTGTGACTTCCACTTCTGGCAATTCCGGTGCCTCGGCCTTTTGCGCCGAATTGGTTGCCAAACTTGACCAAGCCGGAACGGAACCATGTCGCAAGGTTCCGAGGACAGCCTGGGAGAGCCTGAAATTGTTGAACATATTCGCGCCCTTGCACCCGCGGTAGCTGCACCGGTCATTGACCTCTCTACTGACGAAGCTGCCAGCGGCCAGGGAAGCGCCGGAATGGCGCATGATGGGAACGCCGATTCCCGCGAGTACGAGGGGGGAAGGGAGCTCGCCGGCCACGGTGACGGAGGGGTGAGGGCGCGACCCGGCCCGGCCCGAAGGAGTCGCCGGGTCGATTGAGGGACATACCGGCATTATTTGCCGCTCTAAGGTTGACGAAGACCGGCTCAACTATTATCAACGCAGCGGCCTTCTCAGCGCATTCGAACGCGGAAGGAGCCGAGCTCCGGGGATGAAACCACCCCGAAACCACGGCGTATGAGGCAAAGGTGGTCTTTCGAGACTTTTTTATAGCCGGATTGCGGTTCCCTTTGGTTCCATTTTTTGGGTCTATTTTGGAGAAGTATCGCCCGCAGATTCATCATCTCGACCCCAAATGCCGTCGCCGGCTCAAGATATATGCCATGGCCATGAAGATGATGGGCCAGGAGCTTAGCGTTGCCCATTTCGCAAAGCTGCACAGCACGCACTTTCACTCGAAGGTTGGGACGGTTGATGGTCGGCCAAACATACGCACCGAATATGGCTCATACAACTTCGTGCCCACCCCAGGCCAAGAGCAAAACTGCTTGGTTCCCACTTTCAAAGAGAAATGGGAGGACCGGAACAAATATTGGTTCTATATCCGGTTGCCTCGATGAAGAGGTGGAGGCCGCGCAGCCGAAAAAAGGCGCCGCGGCAAATTCCTTGGTTTCTCCGATGACCGTCATGATTGGGGAGCAGATCCGGCTCAAGTCGCTTTCGGGCGGCCGATGAAGCCGTCGCGGAAGCGTACGCCCTTACTGCCAGCCGGCAAACTAGCCGCGACTTGGCCGAGGAGATGATTGCAATGGATGAATGGCCACTTTGTGAGACGGTGACATTCGGGCCCATAAGGGACATCGACGGCTATCGCGGTCCCGACTTGCTTCTCCAGCGCCCCGACCACTTCAACTCGAACGCCGAATACATCGTTGCGCTGGAGAAGATGGCCTCCTGATTGTGCGGGCAATATGGCGACAGGGAGCACAAGAAGAAGCTGCGCAAACTCGGCAATTCTCCCCGAAAGAATCGTGCCTTGGACTGCATGGGTATTGCGTATTCGGAAAGACCCCCACCAGTTCCTAAGGCGTCAAAAGCCAAGAACGGCGACGGTGCCGCCGAGCCGGAGGCTAGAGCGCCGAGCGGCTCAGTATCGGGGGCACCCATGCCGGCTCCCGCTCGGCGATCTGCTCCTTCCGCGCCTACTCGTACCGCTACCATGGCTGCTGCCGAGAAGAGAAAGCGCGCGAAGTAGAGCCAGGAGCGACTGGATCCGGAGCCCCGCGATGTTCAGGTATGCCGCGAAATGGCTGGTCGGCTGTGGACCAAACCTCTGAAGCGCAGCGCTAAGTTCTCATTGGACTTCCTGGGGGTTCCGTAACCTTTGCATGTCGAAATGGTAGAGCAGGCTGTGCATTAGGGCATGGTTGTTAAATTTGCTTTTTGACAAAACAGGCTAACATGATAGCTTCTGGCTTTGTTTTGCAGGACGATATCAGCGGTTCCCGCTCGATGGCCGAACACGCAAGAAAGTTTCGGACCCGTGCCGTCTCGCCGCCGAAAGCGCAGCCCCGACGCTAAGCACCCTTGGCCTCGCCTTCAAAAGGCCGGGCCGACGCCTCCAGAGGTGTCTTTGAAATGACGAAGAGACACAAGGCCGCGGTGCACCGCCGGCCGCTAACGCGCCGCTTCCATGCCGCGCGCCGCCGCCACCGAAATCGCCCGCACGCTTTCGGACCCGTAACCCCAATCCGGCCGAAGTCTGGTAAGTCCCACTTTCACCGCGAGCTGAGTCGCATGACCCCCGAAACCGCAGCTTGCGCTCTGTTTGGACACGGCAAACTCTCCTTAGAGCGAGCCCCAAACGAGTGCGACCAAATGCGCGTGTATCCGGGGTGCTCATCTCCCGAAGAGACGAGCCCAGACCGTGAAAGGACTTGCCAACTTGCTCGTGCTCTAGGGGCGGCTTCGGACGCCCGCTTAATTGCGGGGGTGGACTGCCGCGCAAGCGGCGTGCTGCCGGGCGCGGCAGGTGTCGCTTTCGCGGATTCGTGTAGCACGTCCTTTTCGACCACCACCACCGAAAGGGACTTGGCAAAGGTGGATCGTCTGGAGCTTCTCTCTGCCATCAACTTCCACGCGATTTCGTAAGTCGACTACCTCATACACTCGATCCCGTTTCCCTATCGGCCGTTGAATTCTCATTCACTATCATTTTGCAGCAATGCGTTATAAGCGCCGCCCTTGCCAAACAAGATCGCGCCGCGGTCCGCTTGGAGTCCAAACTCACCGAAAGCGAGGCCGAGGTGCGTAAGCCGAAGGACGAACTGGCACAAGTGCGCACCGATGTTGATCGGGAGAAAGCAGCACGTGAGGAAGCCGAAGCTGACGCCCGTACTGCCAGGACCAAACGGAACACCCAGAACGAGCTGCAGAAATCCACCCGCCGCCAGCAGCTTCACGAACTTAGCCAGGCCGCTGCCATATTCACGCGCCTGGTTGCCGGAGTTGGCGACGAAGTGGTGGAGCCCGTTATCGGGGAGGATACCACTGTATTCGACTTCTCCAGGTTCCTCAAGAACAGGCTCGTCGCTTTGGAGGGCCAGATGGAGCTCGGGCGCCGCTGGGCCGCCCTCGAACCGTCCGTGCCTTGTGCAAGGCGTTGAAGGACGCGGGCTGCCCGCATGCGGAAGCGCCGCCGGCTCCGATGACGTGGATCATTTCGGTCCCGGATAAGGATCCGCATGAAGCCGCAGCTGAAGTTCTTCGCCGCTTCGGAGCCGTGGCGGCCGCAACATGAGCTCGCTACGCGCGGCACCGAGTGTGGTGGAGGTAAGTGCAAGAAAAACCGCTGAATGCGTTTGATCTTTGATAGGCCCGGTTGGGTATCTTATGATTGACTTGACCACTTTCGCGTTTCTTTGCTTTAGGGGATGAGAAGGAGGAGGCCATCATCCGTGATCGAGTTATGGCCTACATCGGGCCGGGACGAGCGCGAAGCGGCCGCCGCGCACTCCGTCCTCCGGCGCGATGCGATCCCCGGAGATGACCCCCGCGCCCGAAAGTGCTACATAGGGCAATCCGGCCGGCGCCGTCAACTCATCCGTGACAACATCCACCGAAGTGGCGCGCCCCAACTTCGATCAAACCGCCAACGAAACCGCGGCCGATGCTTGAACTACTCGGTTTTATTTTTCAAGAACTTAAGTCTCGACATTTTGGCCCCGCGTGGCCGTGCTTGTGGCCTGCGTGGGCCGTGGTTCGTGGAACCCTTGAACAGCTTTAACTACCTTTTGTGGCGTGCGCCATATGCGACCGTTATTTAGCTATTCGGTTGTTTCTCTACATATTCGCGTTGTCATTTTTGCCGTGGTGGTGTTGTGTGACCCCATCGAAATTGACCTAGAGAAAGGCGCATTCGACCAAGGAGTTTTTAATAAACTCTTCGGAGTTTACTTGTAGTTTTAGAGCGCCGCCCCCTCCGACCTTGAGCGGTGGAGGGCACATTCGTAAAAACCCTTTGTTAAGCCCTCCGGGCGCGTGGAGTTTTAGAGCGCCGCCCGAACTTGAGCGGTGGAGGGCGCATTCGGGAAAACTTTTTGTTAAGCCCTCCAGCGTTGCGTGGAGTCTTAGAGCGCCGCCCCCCCCCAAATTTGAGCGGTGGAGGGCGCATTCGGGAAAACTTTTTGTTAAGCCCTCCGGCGTTGCGTGGAGTCTTAGAGCGCCGCCCCCCCAAATTTGCGGTGGAGGGCGCTTTCGGGAAAACTTTTTGTTAAGCCCTCCAAATAAGTTGCGTGGAGTCTTAGAGCGCCGCCCCCGAATTTGAGCGGTGGAGGACGCATTCGGGAAAACTTTTTGTTAAGCCCTCCAAATTGCGTGGAGTCTTAGAGCGCCGCCCCCCCCCAAATTTGAGCGGTGGAGGGCGCATTCGAGAAAACTTTTTGTTAAGCCCTCCAAATACGCATGGAGTCTTAGAGCGCCACCCTCGAATTTGAGCGGTGGAGGGCGCATTAGGGAAAACTTTTTGTTAAGCCCTCCAAATAGCGTTTGTTTTCACTTAGAGTTTGTCATGGTTGTTACAAGGTGCACATGCGCCCGCACGCCCACCGAATGGAACTCGTATGGCCTTATTGGCTAAAACCAGTTGAGTCCTATCTCGAAGTGGTAAGATTCGGCTTCCAACACCCATATAGGCGTGCTTTTGTCCTTTCTTGTTTATAGGCGGAGCACTAAACCGCGACAATTGATTAGATCCCGGCCTTATGTTTGCCCCACACTTGCCGTGGGCTAGACTCCCGAATGTGGGCTAGTCGTCGTGCGGAGCCGGAACTTCCGGTCATTCTTGGCGATAGAGAGGCGCGCGATTCTCGCGCATCTCTCGCTATTGCGTGCTTGCTGCTTTAGCTTAGGTAGTCGAGTTGACCCTGGCTGCGCCTATTTGCTCGGCGCTCACAACTGAAACGGGAGGACTAGCGCTGACTCCCTTCTTGACTCCTCTCATTCCTATTAACCTTGGTTTTGAAATGGGATGGGGCTTGTTTTGACTGACATGGCTTTGCATGACAGCGGGTTGTTGTGTATATATAGCGCTGCTTGGATCATAGCGCCGTAAAACGCCCTTTTAAGCAACAATAGGGTCGTACATTTGTTAGGTGGATCATAAATTTTACCCGTGTTAGGGGCCGAGCAGCTGGATTATATAATCTAGTCAAGCCTCTTGGTTTTTGTCATGCCTACAAGAACCTTAACTTTGGTTTTATTGATAGCTCACATTGCTTATAGCGTGCTGGAATGGGAGGTTTCGGGATTGCCGGCATCGTCAGACCAAATGCGGCACTCGCTTACCGGTCCTCACTAACCACATTAGGTGTAAGCGCTTGGCCCTTTTGTTGGTTATGCACGCCGCATTTGGGTGGTGTACACCCGATCATGGTGCAGTATAGCGCTCCTTTCGGGAGTCCGAGGGTCTTTAACGACGCACATTCTCGAGGCATTGCTCGATATAGCGGGTGTGTTGCTCTTGATTGCGATATTAAACGCTTCAAGCACTTCCGGTATAGTTATACCGCGAATATGATGAATAAGAAGTTTAACTTAAGAATGCAAATTGCTTGTTGGTAACCGTGCGTGATCGTTACATTCGGGTTTTTACCCCGTAAGCGCGTTTCACCCGAAGCGCTCTTGTGCGCATTCGGCTTGTGTTCGCGACACTTCAAAGATTTTTGCCGAGTTCGCCCGCAGCGTTTTCTTTCGAGCATTTTAGCCGTTTGTTTGTGACGCTCCAGCGTTTTGCCGAGTTCACGGCCGTTTTTGGCTTTTGGTTGCTTGCAACCCGACAAAGATCAAGCCCGAATAGGGACAAGGGGCGATATGCCATTGTCTTTTTCGGGTTTGAGAAAGTGGTACGCATCCTCGCTTTTTGGGGAAACGTGAATTAAAAAGCATTGAAAAGGGATACATAGGGACGCCTCAATTAAAAACCTCACACCTCCGAAAAGGTTTCCCCGTGAGGAAAAAGAGCGCGCCCGAATTGCACAATGTATGTTTATGAATTAAAGAAGAAAATTACAACCCCCGTGGGGCAATTTCATGGGTAAAAGCGGCGTAAATTGTCGGCATTCCGTGTGGGCCGGACTCGCGCCATCCTCATTCACCAGCGTGTAGACCCCCGCTTTTACCATTCTCGCGATGATGTACGGTCCGTACCACGGCGACGCAGCTTGCCTTGCTTGTCGGGTTGCCGAATGAGCACCATATCTCCGGGGTTGATGACTTGCCTCGCAAGATTTTTTATCTCTCCAAGCCCTTGTTTCCTAATGGTACTTGTCGAGATTTTTTCGCCGCCCGTTGCCTCAAAGAGTCAACCGCTTCGAGCCGAGTGTATCGCCGTTCCGGCGTAGTAGCCATGATTTCGCCGGAAAGATCCCGCCCGCACCTCTTCGGAGTAATGGCTTCTTCCCCGAAGAGGAGTCCGAAAGGCGTGAAACCGGTGCGCGCGACTTGGATATATTGTGCCCCCAAACCGTAGCCGTTAACTCCCGAGCCCATCCGCCTTTCTTCTCGGTGCTTTCGAGGGTCTTTGATATGGAGGTGAAAATGTCGCCGTTGACCCGTTCCACCGCGCCATTTGATTCGGGTGATTTACGAGGCGAATGTCGCTTAATCCCCTGTGTCTTCACGTAAAGTCCCGAACTTGGTGCCGCCAAATTGCTTTCTCGTTGTCCACTGTTATGTAGGATGGGACCCCGAATCTGCGCAGATGATTCTCTCGCCACACAAAGTTAACTAAAGTGCCGAGATGATATTGTCACCAACGCCTTTGCTTCGACCCATTTGGTGAAGTATTCCAAAGCCACCGCAGTGAATTTCAGATTTCCGGGCACCGCGGAAGCGGCCCAACTATGTCGATGCCCCATCTCTGTAACGGCCAAGTTGGACATATTGGGGAGGTTAGATTTGCTGGGGCCCTCTGATATTTTGCAAACTTCTGGCAGCCATGGCACGATTTCACCAATCGCTTGGCATCCTCGATAGCGGTTGGCCAATAAAAGCCTTGCCTCATTGCTCTGTGAGCGATTTCATGCGGACCTCTGTGTGCCCCGCAAGTTCCTGAATGTATATCGTGCAAAAGCTGGACCCCCTCGTTCCGGCTAATGCACTTTAGCAAAGGGCGCCACAACTCCCTCCTTGTACAAATTCTCTCCAATTATGGAGTATTGCTTTGTTTTGGACTCCATCCTTTGCCGTTGCTTTCGTCCCCAGCTCATAGGTCCCCGAAATGAATGCCCATATCGGTGCCCTCCACGTCACTCGCGATAGCGTGAATTACCGCCGGTCGCTCCTCCTCTAGCCGCACCGGTGCGGCCGTCAAGACTTGGTAGAAAACATCGGCAGCAAGGGAGTGTTCGGGCCGCAGCTTTTGCCGCCGCATTCGCCTCGCGTTTCGCCTCGGAATGTACTTCGCAAGGTGAAACCAAGGAAATATTTCTCCATTCATCGCATGCCTTCCGATACCCGGCCGTAGTCGGCTCCTTAGCCGTGTATTCCTTTCGGATATGCCCCACAATTACTTGCGAATCGGACTTGATGACGCATCTCGCGGATTCCTAGCGCTCGTAGTTTCCTCGAGACCCAGCGAGAACCGCCAGTATTCGGCCGTATTGTTGGTGGTGCGATACTGCAACCTTGCGGCGTATCGCAGTTTTGGGCCGGTTGGAGGTGTCAATACCGCGAATATGCCCGCTCCAGCTGAGCACCACACTCCATCCGTGTGCACTGTCCATTCTGGTTCCTCGAAGCTGAGAGTAGTGTTGTCCCCGCACGGGGTCCAATCCGCGATAAAGTCCACTATCACCTGCGATTTGATGGCCGATCTGTGCTCGAAGTCAATGACATATTCATTCAGCCTCGCCCGCCCACTTGCCTATTCGCCCTATCGCCTCCGCGTTTCGAATAGGGCGTCTAGGGGTTGGAGCAGACAAGACCCGAATATGATGAGCCCGGAAATAATGCTTGAGCTTCGCGATGCCATGACTACCGCGTATGCGATTTTCTCCAGCTCAGAATAGTTTGCCTTTGCTGATGTCAAAGCCTCTGATACGAAGTAGATTGGGAACTGCTGTAACTTTCCCTCGTTCTCTTTTTCTTCCACCAAGACCGCGATCACCGTGGCGTGGGATGCTGCCACGTATAGTAACAAGATCGCATCCGGCGACGGGCTTGATAGCGCTTTGGCCTTTGACAGATAAGCTTTTAGGTCATCGAATGCTCGCGCCGATCCGACCCCATCCGAAACCTTCGAAGTTTTTAGGATACGGAAAAATGGAAGTCCCGCTCCGCGCTTCGGATATGAATCTCGCAAAGCGGCTATCCCGCCGGTGAGCTTCGCACCTCGCTTCTTTGTCTCGGGCGGTCTCATGTTTACAATAGCGGCAATCTTGTCCGGGTTGGCTTCTATACCTGCCGATACTGACATCCCAAAGATCTTGCCCTTGCTAACCCCGAATATGCATTTTTCCGGGTTTAGCTTCGTGCCGCTTGCTCGGAGGTTAACGAAAGTTTCCTTGAGATCCTCAATGTGTGTGCTTTTTTTATCGCTCTTACCACTATATCGTCCACGTATGCTACAAGGTTTTTCCTCTTTTTCTGCTCCCTGCAGACCTCGTCTGTCATTCGGGAGAAAGTAGGGCCAGCGTTGCGCAGACCCTCGGGCATGCGCTTGTAGCAAAAGGTCCCCCCCGGGAGTGATAAAACTTGTTTTCGCTTGATCTTCTTCATTCAGCCATATCTGGTGGTATCCCGAGAAACAGTTCAGTAAGCTTAATAGCTCGCAACCCGATGCGATATCGACCAGCTTGTCGATTCGCGGCAATGGGTATGGGTCTTTAGGGCAATGTTTGTTGAGGTCTGTGAAATCCACGCACATGCGCCATTTGCCGCTTTTCTTCTTGACCATGACCACATTGGCTAGCCATTCCGGATACTGCACAGGCCTGATCATGTCTGTGTTCAAAAGCCTTTGCACTTCTGCGGCTGCCGCTTCTGCCCTTTCGGATGACATCTTCCTCAACTTTTGCTTCCTTGGCTTTGCCGTTTTGCTAACGTTGAGATTATGCTGTGCCAATTCCCTATCAACCCCCTTGAGGTCTCTTTGTGGTCCACGCGAATACGTCCTTGTTCTCAGCCAGAAATGCTAGCAGCTCCGAAGCGTCCTGTTCCGACAGACTTGCCCCGATATGTACACACCGATCCGGTGATTCGGCCGATAAAGGCACTCTTCTCATGCCCTCGTCCGGCTCTCGCTCTCCGCTCTTTTCCGCTCCGCGGCCTCATCAAGATCCTCTTTTCTTGCGGGCTTTTTTACTTCGTGCACCATGTCAGTATCCCGGTATAGGTTTGCCATCTATTTTTCCGGCTGTGATTTGATCACCATGCACCGTGATTACCCCGAAAGGGAAGGCAGCTTCATGCACAGGTAGCTCTGCTTGATTATGATGTCGAACTTGTTCATGATTCCTCTTCCGAAGATTGCCGTATATGGGTATTCCATTTGTACCACATCGAACGATATTTCTTCCGCCCGCACTTTCTCTCCTCGCTAAACGCTACCGTGAGTGTCTTCTTCCCCGCAGCATCTATTTTCTTTCCACCAAAACCAAATAGGGCGTTGCCCGCCCGATCAAGCGAGCGCCGTCGAGTTTCATGCCGTCGTATGCTTTGGTGAACAGAATGTCACCGAACTTCCGTTGTCAATCGCATGTTGTGCAGAGTATACCCAGCGACAAAGGCTGTTGCAACGAAAGCGTCATAATGCGGGAAGTCTCGGACTTGGTTATCTTCTTCGGTGAACGTGATGGGCTGAAGTTTCCACGCGGCCCGATTCATGGGGGCTGCCTGTGCCACGGTCAGCACGCGCCTTTGGTACTCTCTTCTTGTTCTCTTGCTTTGTCGTGCTCTATATTGGAGCCTCCGATAATTGCGTATATGTGCCCATTGGAGGGCATCGCATTGGCGGGCGTTACAGTATGTACGATCTGCAGTTCCTTGGAAGTTTCCTGCTTTGCTACTTGTTGCTGCTGCTGTCTATTCTCAGTAGGCGCTGAGGAAGATGCAAGGGCTGATACTGGCATCGGATGCGCGATCATCGGCTGCTGGTATTGTTGGTAATGCATATTTGACGATCCCCCCAATGTGCTTGCGCATGTGGGGCGAGGTACGGATTCACCGGCTGCCCCGACTGGAAGGCCGCCATCTGGTGAGGGAAAGCGTAATGTTGAGCTGGTGCCGTATGGAATACATGTTTTGCAGGTTTGGATTTCCCCATAGCGTCATCTCTTTCCTTCTGCTCTTTGGCCTGCTGCGTATATTTGCAATCTCGGTGAAATGGCCCTTGTTTTCGCCGCATACGCAGCAGTACGGTGTTTTCGAGGCGCCACCATTGCGCCCTCGACCTCGTTGTTGACACTTCTAACACCACTCACGCTAAGTTGCCATCCCTAGCATGGCGCGAGAAGTGTTGGTATAGAAACTGCTCCTCTAATCAAGAAAAATATGGGATCCGCAAGCGAACGAGATAATACACCATCGTAGCATTTTACCAGGAAGTATTCCACGTATCGTAATTTATATTTAGCTCAAGGGAAAGAACTAAGGACTTAAACAATGAGATAAACTTGCTAAACACGACTACTTATGAGTGATTGATTGCACCGTCACATACTTTGGCGTAGGGGTAAACCATGATAAATAAGGGAATATAAAGTAATAAGCTCGGGGTATAAATCACACGAGATTAGATATAGACTACTCACAAAAGGTAGGTTGACATCTCGATTAGCACAAGAAATAGAAATCCTATGTAGGTTCTAATCTACTAAGTCATCCATCTACTCCAACTCTACACTATCATATACAAGACAAAAGACTCTTCATCTATGTATAAGGATCATTGCTATTACAAGCCAAGACATAGCAGACTTACTACGCAACTTTGGTTCCGCTAGACCTACCAACGGGGATGGAATACAAAGGACTCAACGGAACCGTCACTTCCGCGATCTACCACACAACCCGGCCAATAGGGTGCATTTGCGTAAATGGCATCTAAGCACCATGCTCACATGAAATCTACCACCTAACCCTCCCGCGAAGAGAGCTAAGCGCTTTGCAAACATATACATAAACTTATTATCAATCATAACCATATCAAATGTAGAACTAGAATAAACTAGGAACATAATAAATAAAAGCATAATGATATTAGAATAAAGTCACAAGAATAGATACAAGATAATACCAAACTCTTGATGATGAAGATCCGGAATTCCGAGCACAGCGCCCGATTCTTCCTCTATCTAGTCTAAACCTATGTAGAACTTGAAGATCTAGAGTAGCTATTCTAATTCTCTCGGTGGAGATCTCTCTCTAAACCCCGGCTTTGCCGATGGCTACCTCTCGAATAATGAATTCTTGAATGAATTAGGGTTTCAAATGGGGCCAAGGGCTCTCGAATATATAGCCCCCTAGGATGCACCACGGCCATCGGATCAAACCGACCTAAACGGACGATAATTATTGCTCCTCAAGGTCGGTGGAGGCAGATCCGCGAGCCTCCACCCGATTGGTGGAGGTGGGGAGCCGGCCGACCCACCCCTCGAGTCGGCCGACCCACCCCTATGCCGTGGGGCTCCGCTTCCGTTTTGCCTTCTCGAGTCTTCTAGAGTATACAATTTTACCCGTTCGGTCTTTCTCTCTATGTAATCATGACATGTGGGCCTCCTTGGATGTTTTCCCGATAATCCCTTGCGAAAACACATATTCGCCAAAACTTGTGGAATCTGTCGCTTAAAACCATAAGTTTATGGTGGTGAACAGATTATACCCCTCTTTCTCTCTTTGGTTGACATATAAAATTGACCATTAACAACCGTCAACAAACTCCCCAAGCATACCTTTGCTCGTCCCCGAGCAAATAGCTACGTAAGATGGATCGAGTTGCCGCAATGCTTTCATACTTAACAAACACACATGCTCTAAACAAGAATTTCTCCCGTGACTAGAGTGAACTATCATTACTCCCAAACTTACTCATGTTTCTTTCAACCATGGGGCTTTTACCTGCACTTGGGTCTTGAGTAGTTGAAAGACGTAACAATTAAGTCAAGCACTATTGTCTCATGCTCGTTGTTCCACCTCTCGTTCTAGAGTTTTTACAAGATTTTCAATAAAACTCGAGAGTTCCTTAATACAACCCTTTCAAGTCTCTCAATATGTGGTATTTTTGGATCCTCTCTAAGGCATTGAAAGGAGGTATGCCTTCTCTCTTACTCTCGAATATGTGGTATTTGTGGTTCAAGGCATTTATAGATGAGCCTTCACTCTTTCTCTTACCCTACTCTAATAAAGGCTTATGTGGAGCTCATAGGTGTGGAGAACTAATGCATTGGCATGATCGAACCATGGATCCGAAGGAACTCAACATACAACCAATCGGTGTGTGCATGTGTGGTTTTATATGTGGATGATGTAAATAGAGAAGAATATTTGTGGGAGGAGAAGGGGTGCACAAAGGAATTACCAATGCTCCTTTATTTGGATGAAACTTGGAAACACTTGAATCTTCTTGGAAATTGAACTTGAAAACTTGAACTTTGGGAACTTGACAAAAGACTGGGCTCATAAATCTTTTCTTTCTTTTTCTTTTCCCTTCTCTTTTTTTTTTTACAATTCTTGCAGCCCAAAAAGGAATGAAATACTTCTTGAATGGAACACTTCTCAATCTTGACAACTTCACATCGGGGATAACAAATGATACTTGGAGCATTGATCTTGAATAAATGGCTAGCAAATGAACAGGGGGATATTTTTGGGTGTTCACTCTCGTGTAAGAGTAGAATAATTTCAATGGATGATAATAGGCTTTATGTGGTGCGTACTTCCGTGGTAGAAGTAGCAGGGGTGAATGTGAGTGTGCAACCAAGATTTAGCTATATGATGAGTTCATAAGGATACAACACAAACCTGACAAAGACGAGCCCTAACAAATGAGGAGGCTTCCTATTCTAATGATCAAGTTTTGGTCAGTGGTAGGAATTTTAGCTCTCTCGTCATATAAGGAACTCATCATGAATCATTTATAATTTTCACAAACAAATCTCCAGAATTTAGTGGCACTTTGGAACACAATGAACAAGAAATCGACTATTATCATATCATGTCCGTCAACTACCTAGACTTAGTTTAAGCATATGCTCCCACAGGTTTCAGTGTAGAGTAAATCCAGTTGTCAAACAAGGTATCCAATCTTGGGAGAACTCAAATTTAAAGCTAGGTATTTGCAAAGAATTAGAGCAGAGCAACTATTCATCATTTCCATCATGCAAATCTCAAGTCTACACAATTTTATTTATAGCAAACTGAAATTGAAAACAAACTTACACACTCTTTTTATTTGGTTTTCATCTTAAGGCAAACTCGAAATGTAAACAAGCACACTTAAAGAAAGCAAACTAAACAAACTTCTTGAAACAAAGAAGCAAATTTTTATTGTGTTTTTTCTAGTTTTTCTGATTTTTTTTTCAATGCATAAAACAAACCGAAAAACAAACAAAACTGAAAACAAACAAACCGAAAACAAAAGGAAAGAAATACTTATCGTGATAATGGGGTCCTCCCCCAAGCTAGTCTTGCGGCGGCGGTGGTGGATAGTGGATGTGCAACAGTCCACCAAGCCATGCAAAGATGGAGGCGGCTTCTTCCCGGTTCTCTTGAATGGTGCCTAGTGTCCGGGTGGTGTTCTCGGTTCCATCAAGTTGGGCCATTCCACCTCGATCATGGCGATTCGTAGTGGCAATGGTGTTGTGGGCCGGAAGGCTACTTGTTCATCATAGTGCCGCTGGGTGAAAATGAAACTGGTGGCATCGGAGTGGCGACGTGGCTCAAAGTCATGGTGGGGTTCTTCTTCTTCATCGGTGGTACCAAAGGGGTCATAAGAGTATCTTGGTGGTCAGTGAGGGTTGTTGGTATTTGCTAAGTGCAACTAAAATAAGAAGAATTCCGCAAGCGCACGTAACATACCATTGTAGCATTTTACCTAGAGTAAATCAGTATCGTTATTTATATTTTACCACAGGAAGCAAGGGTTAAAGAATCTAATAAATCACCATCATGTATCTACTAACTTAGTAAACCAACTAGACTAAAGCAGGGGTAAAAGATATATGATAGGATTATATGTATAAGCACAAATAGGAGAATTAACTAATAAATGAGTAACTAGATATAGTGGGAGGACAACGGGAGAGATCTAGGTTCCTATGTTCTTCTCTACTACTTTGGTTCTATAATAACAGTGGTATGGATAAGTATAGCGATCACACAATAGCACTTTGGAGCAACAAGTACCTTTCCAACTCTCGAAGAAGACCGGGTAAAGAGTAGTCGGGGAAGGCTGCCAAAAGCTCTACGAAACACCAACCCGAACGTGGTGGAATACAAAGGCCCGACGTAGCCGTCACCTCCGGGGCTACCACAACTATCCGTGGATTGGGCGCAACCTCGTGTAACCTATAGTCTAGACACCATGCCTACACTATCGATTACTACTCTAATCACTTAAGATAACTAGAGCACTCAATACGAGCGAAGATCCCATGCCAAGGTATAACAACTATACTAATCATACATATGAAGGCATAAAGTAAATAGAGGAGATAAATGTATTAAAGCATAAGTCTTACAAGAATAGATACAAAAACATACCCAATATCTCGAAGACTCCTCCGTAACCGGAGCGCAGCCCGTCCTCCCTAACTCTCATCTAGATCTAATCTACTACATTGGAGTGTCTAGCTCTAATTCTCTAGAGAAGAGAAGTCATCCATTCAAGGGACGCCTCTACAACTCGATCCCACCGGGAGATAATGAATTAGGGTTTAAGGGATGCCTCCCTCCAGGGGCCAGGGGCCCCGCTTATATAGCCCTCTAGGATGCACCACAGCCCTCGGATCAAACCGACCTAAACGGATGATTATTATTCATCCTCAAAGGCGGTGGAACAGGATCCGCGAGGCCGACGCCGATTGGCCGAGATGGCCGCGGCCGCCCAAGGGGGAGTCGGCCCGACTCTCCACCGAGCCCGTTCGGGCTCCCGCTTGGTCCAGAGCCTTCTCGAACCTTCCGGATTACAGAATTTTCACCGGTTCCCGATTATCTCTATGTAAACCCGACATGTGGGCCTTCCTTGGGTATTTTCAGCCGACACCCCGTAAAATGACATTCACCAAAACTCGTGGAATTCCCCAAGATAACCCCTATATCTAGTTGGCGAACATATTTTAGTCCTTTCTCATGTTTAGTTGACGGTAAAAATTGACACTTAACGACCGTCAACAACTCCCCCAAGCTTACCTTTTGCTCGTCCCCGAGCAAAGATAAACTCGATGGATCAGAGCTGCTACTATGCTTTCATGCCTCAAAAGCACACATGCGTTCAAACAAGAACTCTCCTCTCGAATTAGAGTGAACTATTCTCGACTCAAAACTTACCCATATTACCTTTCACCATGGGGCTTGTAACCGCCACTTGGGTCTTGAGCAAGTTGAAAGACGTAACGGTCAAGTCAAGCGCTATGTTTCTCGCTCTTTGATCAACTATTATTCCGAAGTTTTTGCAAGATTTTCAAATAAAACTCGAGTTCCTTGTATGAACCTTTCGTGTCTCTCATTTGTGGTATTTTTGGATCCTCTCCAAGGCATGAGTAGTGTATGCCTTCTCTCTTCTCTCGAATATGTGGTATTTGTGGAACTAAGGCATAGTGGAAAGTGCCTTCTCTCTCTCACCCTACTTTCTAATAGGCTTATGTGGAGCTCATAGGTGGGGAGACACTCAAACTCACTTGCATATATTGCACAGCTTAAACCATGGATCCAATAGGAACTAAAATAATAATAAAGTCATATGTGCATGTGAATGAGGAAATGGGATGAATGATAAGATGATGATGATAAGTAAATGATTATGAGGGGTGATCACTTGGTGAACATCTACTTCTACACTTGCTCCTTTGGGGATAACATGACTCCCTTTATTCGGAAACCTTGAAACTTCTTGAAAGGAAGGACTTGGCTACTCTTTCTTTCTTCTTTTCTTCTTCTTCTTCTTCTTCTCTTTTTTTTTTTAGAGCAACCAATCCTCTCGAAAACGAAACTTTAGCAACGGGGAGTGTAACAAAACTTTAGCAACGGGGAGTGTATAACTTGAAATGATAATGACTGGAGCTTTTATGTAGGCAAATGGAACTATGATGATTATTTCTAGATGTTCACTCCCGTGATAGGAGTAGAACCTTTTCTCGGATGAAGTGAAATGAGTGGCGTATGTATTTTGTGGATGGATGGATGGATGGATGGATGGATGAATGAATGCATACTCCCGGGTAGGAGCAAAGATAAGCGCGTATCTCCGTGGTAGAGACAAGACAATATGTGGGGGAATGCGTACTCCCAAGGTAGGAGCAAGCATAGGTGCGTATCTCCAGGGTAGAGATAGCACAATATGTGGTGGATGTGGATCTATATGTAGGTGGTACTTCTAGGGACAGAAGTAGCACGTAATGAATGTAGTATTTATAAAATGGGTGCATGCTTCGAGGACGTAAGTAGCATAGATCAATAGATGGAGAGCACATAGTATTGACTTTAACCGCATGACCGGTTCCTTATGGGTCCACAAAATAACCGCACTCAATGCCTATAAAGACTACACTCAAGCCTACAATATGATCTATATAAATAGATGGGTTTTCCTAATCTAGCAAGCATGAATATATGGCCATGTGGTAGGAATTTTGAACTCTCGTCATACAGAACTCATCATGTAGAAATTTTAAGATTTTCAAAGATAAATTCTCCGAACTCTAGCATCTCTAGGAACAAGATGGACAAGCAGCTCAAAACCTTCCCATTTCATATCCGTCAACTACCTAGACTTAGATCAAGCATTCGCTACCCACAAGTTTCGTGTTCGTAGCAAATCTCAAATCTAAACAAGTTGTGTCCAAAACTCGGGAGCGTGCAAGGTTGAAAACTAGGTACTTGAAAGGAATTACGGCAGAGCAACTATTCATCATCTCCATGTAGAGTTTATTCTAGGGATCACTTTTAAGACAGACTACAAGAACTCTCCAAAAGTAGAAAAGAAATCTTTCTCGGGTTTCTATAGTTATGCATCTTTTTTTAGTTGTTTTAACAAAGCAAACTCTAACAAAGCATAGATAGATAAGTTGGAAACACTTAGCTTGGTACACGGGGATGCCCTCCCCAAGCCGGATGTTGACATAGTCTCGCGTTGTTGCCGACAGTGATGAAGACGTTCTAGTCCTCTAGGAGTGTCATAGATAGTTGCCGTTGGAGACAAAGACTTGAATGTTACTTTAGACAAAGACTCCGACAGAGACTGGACATCCTTCGTCTCTAGCTCTTCTCGATCCTTTATGTTCTCAGGAAGCTCAAATAGACAACAAAGCTTGTGGAACTGATTGAGCATTAGTGATAAAAACCTCTAAGCCTTGGCCGTCTAGAACTCGCCTTTAACTCAAATGTCTTCTAACAGATCACGAGAAATATTTTTATCTTTTTATAATAAAGGATGCAAACAGAAAAATAGATATGCTGAAAAATTATTTTTATGCCACCACAATGAATGATTATTCACATGGGGCTTAGTAGTTTTCTCGGATGCAAATGCACAACGTCTTTATTTTCTTTTTTCTAATGCGTAGATAGTAAAGCGAAGATGCATGTAGGGAAAATAAATATGCTTAAAGGAAAATGCAATGCCAGTGAAAGGAAATGCTGATAAATACCAAGTTACCTCCTTGGCGAGGGTTCGTTGATTTAAGTCCTCTCGAACAGACTTCTTGTCACGTTCACTCCTTCAAAGGCATCATTTGATCCCAAAGCTAAAGACCTTGAGAACTTCACCTCTTGAGATGGTAACTCTAGGAAAGAAGTCACCCATGTTCTTTTCTTTGTCCAAAGGTTAGCTTTATCACTCGGAGTATCTTGTGATGAAGAGTAGGTGCTTCTAGTGGTCCCGTACTTCTTCTTGTTCCATCAAATTCTTCCTTGGACGATGAATGAGTTGTGTCTTTTGTGCGAAGTTGTTGGAGTTCATTATACGCCTTGCTTCATCTATGAAGTGAGTTCATCTCTTGACTTACCCGAATTGGATTTGAGAGTTCTCTCTAGGGTTAGTCTAACAAAATAACCAATATCTACTAAAGCACATTTTAGTTCAATAACCAAACTAGACTCCACGTCTAATTTAATTAAGGAAGACTTTTTAACCTAAGCACCACGCTTAATTTAAAAGTCTTTAGAAGTACCCATATTGCAATATGAAGCACCTCCAAACCAACGCATACTATAGCAAACAAAGATAGCATGAGAGCACAACAGAGATTTACTCAACTAGGGATGAAAGAGCATGATCATTGGTGAGGGTTTTTTTTAGATGCAAAACACATGGATGAATCTAAGAAACCAAATATGCAATGGATAAGCAAATATCAAAGAGTGGAGTGGATGCATGAATTCTTAAAAGTAAACATGTAGTGAGACGCAAGAATTTAAAAGATAACTACTCATAATTTTAAAGTCCATGAGCAAGACTATCTCACCTTTCTTGATCATACTTACCATGACTCACATGATGAAATTTGTGAGTGGTACAACATCTATGTTCGTCACTTGTGATGTGATTCAAATTCCGTGACGGCGACCTTTTCTCCAATCTACACATGGTTAGAAAATATATATGTATACGCAAACCCGTGAGGTGGCAAGGTGGTTCCAATGTTGATAAATGTTGAATGTTGGGGGACCCCGGGCTCTTCAATGTCTTTTCTTTTCTTGTGGAAACTTGCCGAAAGGTCGAACAACATCTTTTGTCCCGTCTATTCCACACTCAACAACAAGGGGTAATCCTACTAAAGCTAGTGGTACACTAAACTAGCAGACATCAAGTTCAAAATCAAAAACTTAACACCGATTGCTTCCCGGCAACGGCGCCAAAAATGCTTGTTGGTATTTGCTAAGTGCAACTAAAATAAGAAGAATTCCGCAAGCCACGAACATACCATTGTAGCATTTTACCGGAGTAAACCAGGTATCGTTATTTATATTTTACCATAGGGAAGCAAGGGTTAAAGAATCTAATAAATCACCATCATGTATCTACTAACTTAGTAAACCAACTAGACTAAAGCAGGGGTAAAAGATATATGATAGGATTATATGTATAAGCACAAATAGGAGAATTAACTAATAAATGAGTAACTAGATATAGTGGGAGGACAACGGGAGAGATCTAGGTTCCTATGTTCTTCTCTACTACTTTGGTTCTATAATAACAGTGGTATGGATAAGTATAGCGATCACACAATAGCACTTTGGAGCAACAAGGGTCCTTTCGACTCTCGAAGAAGACTGGTAAAGAGTAGTCGGGGAAGGCTGCCAAAAGCTCTACGAGACACCAACCCGAACGTGGTGGAATACAAAGGCCCGACGTAGCCGTCACCTCTCGGGGCTACCACAACTATCCGTGGATTGGCGCAACCTCGTGTAACCTATAGTCTAGACACCATGCCTACACTATCGATTACTACTCTAATCACTTAAGATAACTAGAGCACTCAATACGAGCGAAGATCCCATGCCAAGGTATAACAACTATACTAATCATACATATGAAGGCATAAAGTAAATAGAGGAGATAAATGTATTAAAGCATAAGTCTTACAAGAATAGATACAAAAACATACCCAATATCTCGAAGACTCCTCCGTAACCGAGCGCAGCTCCGCCCTCCCTAACTCTCATCTAGATCTAATCTACTACATTGGAGTATCTAGCTCTAATTCTCTAGAGAAGAGAAGTCATCCATTCAAGGGACGCCTCTACAACTCGATCCCACCGGGAGATAATGAATTAGGGTTTAAGGGATGCCTCCTCCAGGCCAGGGGCCCCGCTTTATATAGCCCTCTAGGATGCACCACACCCCTCGGATCAAACCGACCTAAACGGACGATTATTATTCATCCTCAAAGGCGGTGGAACAAAGGATCCGCGAGGCCGACGCCGATTGGCCGAGATGGCCGCCGGCCGCCCAAGAGGGGAGTCGGCCGACTCTCCAACGAGCCCGTTCGGGCTCCCGTTTGGTCCAGAGCCTTCTCGAACCTTCCAGACATGCACTTTCACCGGTTCCCGATTATCTCTATGTAAACCCGACATGTGGGCCTTCCTTGGGTATTTTCACCGACACCCCGCAGAAAACAGACATTCACCAAAACTCGTGGAATTCTATCAAGATAACCCCTATATCTAGTTGGCGAACATATTTTAGTCCTTTCTCATGTTTAGTTGACGGTAAAAATTGACACTTAACGACCGTCAACAAGGGTCCTGGCTCTGATGTTCCTGGCTCTGTGTATGGTGGGTAGAAACCACAGAATGGTTGATGTGGTTGGCTTTGTGGTGGGTACACCCATGAGTTTAGTGAGTGGTGCCGAGGTACATTCCACTCATTGAAACTAGCATGTGCTGGTTCTTCTCGGCGGTTTCGGCACCACGCCAAACGGGTTCACGATTTCCTCTCACCCTCTCCGAGCGAACTCTTCGAGGTGCTCTCTCATTCACCGGTTCCCGCTCGCAACTCAACATGATAGTTTTTCACATGATACAAAGCCGCTTCGGGTTAGGTAACCGGATCGCAGCTTCACCATATTTTGCATACAAAACATTATTCACTTTTTCAGCAAGTGACCTTGACCAAAAGTGTAGAGGTCATAAAATTCTCTATGATGTTCAATGTACTCAAAAGTAGCTCCCTAATAACTTTAAGCTTGTGGCAATGCGAGTGATAAGCGAGCAGATGGCCACACTTCCTACTTTGTAACCGGGACACTCATCCAATGGTTCACTAGGAGATGGACAGAGACACTTTCTCGTTTCTTGACAAACTCGCATGCCAAAGAATCGCAAGTCGGCTATTCGATCTTGCTTTCGTCATATCGTGGGAAAAAGGTGGCTCCTATCCAACGATGCAAAAATCTAAGCGTAGGATGCTCTATGTCTCATATGCGGTGCGCTATGTGGTAAGGTGCTCTAGAAATGCTGCTCCAAAACCTATGTGCATCAAAATCACCTAGTGCTGCATTTAAGTCTATGAGAGCATCTTGAGGGAAACCTAGGAGGTCACTAAGGTTTCTCCAAGAGACAATAATATTCCAAAGCAAACATTCTAAAATAAACTCCATTGTCTCGTGTATCGAAGGGTGCTAAGGAATTCTATGGTCAAGAGCCTAATCCCTTTCTCGAGGTTTGCAAAGGAAGTCCAACCAACTAGTGGAAAAATTGTATCAAATTCTTGAGCCATACCCGTCTGAAGCGTATGTCGGATCGATGACCGGCGTGTGGATGAAACGCTTGTTCTTGAGCTTCTTGTATATCTCCTTCTCCTCGCGCTCTCGGGCGAGGTCGGATGTTCTCATGAGGACTCTCTCGAGATGCCGGTGGTGGTGCAGGTGCTACCGCAGGTGATGCTGGTGGTGGGTCGACACTCATGTCGGAACCAGCCACCGAGTTCCGCGGGATGCACTTCTTGTCCCGATTTTCCCGAAGGTTCCCGAGATCCCCGGGAAGACGCCCTTCATCCCGCAAGTTTCTCAAAACAAACAAAAACAAACACTCGGTGGAGAGAAGGATTAGCACAAGGTTAGTGGTTAGTCATCCGTAGTCACGGTCCAGAGGTTAGTCGTTCTTCATGACAAAAAGTTCTAAACTTCAGTCTTGATTTTGACAACCTCCCTTGATTTTAAATTTTCTTTATCCTATTTGGACAAGATCTCCACTAATTTTGTGATGATCTACTCAGCACTATCCCTTCCCTTCACTTGCTACTAAACTCTTGCTCACTCTCTAATTTTTCTACTCACTTCTTTCTCTCTCTCTTCTCCTCTTCTCTCTAGCTCTCTCCAGAAACTCAAAGTCGAGAGCGTAAGGTTTGGCTAAAATTGGAGTGTGGGTGGTGCATGGAAGCCATGGGAGGAGGCCTATTTATAGAGGAGGAGGGGAGAGTCGGCCGCCCCAATGGTGGGGTCGGCCTTCCATCCAGGGTGGCCAACGTGGCTGCCACTTCACATGCTATTGCGTGATCTTTCCTCCATCCGTAAATTTTGGTTGGTTGAGTGGTTTTGGCGGTGGAAAAGAGAGGATAGTGGAGGTGAGTGGAAGTGGATGAAATTATGTGATTTGATGTATGTGAGGTGTAGTCTATGACATGTGGGACCCATGGTGAGGGACCCACCAAGCACTAAATGCCATGATAAAAATTATAAACAATGCAGAAATTTAAATGAAGGTAAACTAATTTAAATGCATGAAATGATAAATTTTTGTGCCACCACGATAAAATATTTTTGACGGGTTGTCACACACCGTAAAATTATTTATATGGGGCGAGAATTTTTATAATGCAATGCTAGAAATAAATATGCCTAAGAAAATTATAAGAGATGCAATTTTAAAATGCGGGTAAATACCGAGTTACCTTCCTATGAGGATTCGGATTTTAAAGTCCTCCGAATTGGACCTTCCAAGATATTTATTCCGCCGATATTCCCATAGATGCATCCTCTCGCCTCCGGTGGTTGTACCGTCTCGATCTTCTTCTACCATCTTCGCGGATTTGTTGAGCTCTTGTTTTGACTTGAATGCGAATTGCTCTTCTTGCCCATTTATAGTGAACTTGATTTCTCCCTTCCCGACATCAATGTGTGCATTGGCGGTGCTCAAGAAGGGTCTTCCAAGTATGAGTGACACCTTTGAGTCTGGATGCATATCCAAGACTACAAAGTCTACGGCACGAAGAACTCTCTTATCTTGACTCGGAATGTTTTCAAGCAATGCCCAATGGATAACTAACCGATTGATCGGCTAGTTGTAGACACATTGATGTTGGCTCAAGTGCAAGTGGTTGAGCTTGTAGTAGATCACAAGGGCATCACACCGACACTTGCTCCAAGATCACAGAGTGCATTATTGAAATGTTGATCTCCAATTGTGCAAAGCTTGATAGTGGGACATCCCGGATCTTTCTTCTTTTCTCGGTAGTTGGTTGAGGATGGCCGCACTACATTCTTCGATTAGCTTGATCACTTCATTGGATGGCAAAGTGGTCTCTTCTTGTTAAGAATATCTCTTATGTACTTGGCATAAGTGGGGACCCGTATGGCATCCAGAGAGGTATATTGACATATAACTTTTGAATTACCTCCACGAACTTACCAAACCGCTCATCTCGTCTGCTGTGGTCCTCTCTTCCTCCTAGGGAACGGTAGGTAGTTTGTATCTCAAAATTGTTGTCTTGCTTCCCGATCTTGTACTGCCTGCGGTAGTTCTACTAACCCAGGTTGGAAGTTCTCTTCTTCTTTTCCGCCACTTTGGGGTGGTAGCACGGCTGGCCTTTTTGCTCCTTTTGGGTAGGGAGGATCTCCGGTGGAACTCCCTCTTCTTGTAGTAATAGATCTCACCGCTCGGGTTAGTGGCAACAGCAAAGCAATGGCCAATTTTGCTAACCTTTCTTCTATCTTTTTATTGAACTCTAGTTGATCATTAATGGCAAGAGGAGAAACTATCCATTTTAATACTTAAGTTTTCCAAGATTTTGTCATTAGCAAAAAGCCTATCCTCCATAGATGAGTTGATCTTGGACTATTGTAGGACCAACTCTCTTAAAGTAGGTTGCTTTGCATAATTACCCGATTGTGTACCTTGATTGATTGATGATTGCACCCAATGCGGAACCTTTCTCACGACAGACTTGAATTTTGCTTATATGTTGCTTCAATTGCCCTTTGATCTTCCTTGTACTTGGCCCTCTCGGTCAAGCCGGTGGAGTAGGGTATCCATCTTGGTTGATAATGCATTCACTTCTTCAATTGCTTCTTCACTCGGTGACAATCTTGAATGTTGTCTTGGGACCAGCTTTGATTATCTCGCTATCTTCTCCATGAGTCTTTTAGCTCTCCCAAGAGTGAGTGATAAGAATGATCCTTCAAAGTTGCATCTAGGTGCTCACGTGTCTTCGGAGTTAATCCATGATAGAATCCTTGCATGAGTAACCATTCTTCCATTCCATGATGGGGACAATCTTGGATATATCCTTGCAAACGCTCCCATGCTTCGACATGGTCTCCGTCTTCGTCGTTGGAAGTTGGTAATCTTTCCTCTTAAGGCATTGGTTTTGCCTATCGGGAAGAATTTTGCTAGAAAGGCCTTGGAACACTTCGCCCATGTATTGATATCTTCTTTATTGGCATAGAACCACTGCTTCGCTCTTCCCACTAGTGAGAATGGAAAGAGGCGAAGAAGTATGAGGTCTTCTTTAACTCCATCTATGGCGATGGTGTTTCCAATCTCCATGAAGTCTTGTAAATGTGTACTTGCATCTTCATGTACCTTTCCACTGAATTGGATAGCTTGCACCATGTTGATGAGACTTGGCTTGATCTCAAACTCCATATTAGTGTGTATTGCTGGACCAAGGCGATGTTCTCTATTGTTGGAGCAGAGAACTCCAGTAAGGTCTTCTCACCATCTTGATTGGTGACGAGCTTCCTTCTTGATTGATCCGACTCGATGATCGAGAATTTTGAATGAATCGATTCAATCCCGCTAATACCCCGTATAAAATATAGACAAAGAAAAACAACAAAGGGGGTGAACCCGCCAAAGTAGAGGTGACTAGTGACAATCACTCATTTTCTAAGTATCCGCTAAGCAATTTTTCTCTAAAAGTTTATTCCTTCCCTGCAACGGCGCCTGGGTCAAATGCTTGTTGACACTTCTAACACCACTCACGCTAAGTTGTCATCCCTAGCATGGCGCTAAGTGTTGGTATAGAAACCGCTCCTCTAATCAAGAAAAATATGGGATCCGCAGCGAGCATAATACACCATCGTAGCATTTTACCAGGAAGTATTCCGTGTATCGTAATTTATATTTAGCTCAACGGAAAGAACTAAGGACTTAAACAATGAGATAAACTTGCTAAACACGACTACTTATGAGTGATTGATTGCACTGTCACATACTTTGGCGTAGGGGTAAACCATGATAAATAAGGGAATATAAAGTAATAAGCTCAGTGGTATAAATCACACAGAGATTAGATATAGACTACTCACAAAAGGTAGGTTGACATCTGATTAGCACAAGAAATAGAAATCCTATGTGTTCTAATCTACTAAGTCATCCATCTACTCCAACTCTACACTATCATATACAAAAGACAAAAGACTCTTCATCTATGTATAAGGATCATTGCTATAACAAGCCAAGACATAGCAGACTTACTACGCAACTTTGGTTCTCGCTAGACCTACCAACGGGGATGGAATACAAAGGACTCAACGGAACTGTCACTTCCGCGATCTACCACACAACCCGCCAATAGGGTGCATTTGTAGGTAAACGGCATCTAAGCACCATGCTCACATGAAATCTACCACCTAACCCTCCCGCGAAGAGAGCTAAGCGCTTTGCAAACATATACATAAACTTATTATCAATCATAACCATATCAAATGTAGAACTAGAATAAACTAGGAACATAATAAATAGAAGCATAATGATATTAGAATAAAGTCACAAGAATAGATTCAAGATAATACCAAACTCTTGGTGATGAAGATCCGGAATTCCGAGCACAGCGCGCCGATTCTTCCTCTATCTAGTCTAAACCTATGTAGAACTTGAAGATCTAGAGTAGCTATTCTAATTCTCTCGGTGGAGATCTCTCTCTAAACCCCGGCTTTGCCGATGGCTACCTACGAATAATGAATTCTTGAATGAATTAGGGTTTCACCGAGGGCCAAGGGCTCTGAATATATAGCCCCTAGGATGCACCACAGCCATCGGATCAAACCGACCTAAACGGACGATAATTATTGCTCCTCAAGGTCGGTGGAGGCGAGATCGCGAGCCTCCACCCGATTGGTGGAGGTGGGGAGTCGGCCGACCCACCCCGGGAGTCGGCCGACCCACCCCCTATGCCGGTGGGGCTCCGCTTCCGTGGTTTGCCTTCTCGGAGTCTTCTAGAGTATACAATTTTACCCGTTCGGTCTTTCTCTCTATGTAATCATGACATGTGGGCCTCCTTGGATGTTTTCCTGATAATCCCCTGCGAAAACACATATTCGCCAAAACTTGTGGAATCATGTCGTTAAAACCCTAAGTTTATGGTGGTGAACAGATTATACCCCTCTTTCTCTCTTTGGTTGACATATAAAATTGACCATTAACAACCGTCAACACTCGTCCGCCTCTATATCCTCGGCCTCCCCGATTTTGCTAGCCTCCACCTCGGCTTTCGTGAGACCGGGCTGTTGTTCCGTTCGGGGTGCGGGGTTGGATGATTCTTCCCGAAGGTTATTGACGTAATTTTGACTCTGTCCCCATTTCGTTGATTCCGTTGATTCGCCGGGTGTTTTGCTTGAGGCCGTTTTCTTGACACCTTGCGCTTCGCAAGTCTTCTTCCGAGATGGCGAACTTTCTCATTTCATCGAACAATTGCTTTACGGTTTTGAGTACCTCCGGTTAGCACCTCGGCGCACGGTCCAATTTTGAGGCCCCGATGGCCGATGCGATGACCGTATCATCGGACACATTCAGGACTGTGCCCGCATCCCCGAATGATGCGTTCCGGTGTACTTGGCCATTGGCTCATCATCGGGCCGATACGGGGTAAGCGGATCCATAATGGTTTTCTTGTCGGCTGAAGTCCCCGAAAGGTTGCCGCAGCTCCTCCTTTGCCTCGCCTCCATGACCGGATGGACAAAGGACGCAAGGACATGTACCATCATGTGCCACATCTTGCATTGCCAAAATCAAAGTTTTGGCAAGCAAGGATTCGTTACCGCCGCCGAATATATTGCAGCCTCGTAGCTTGATATGAACCTTTCCGGGATTGGATTTACCGTTAAAGTGTGGGATTTTGGGTTTATACCCCGGTGGCCATGGGTATTTTTGCAGCTCGGGGGGACAAAGGGGACGCCATGTCGACCATATCCGGGGTCCCCTTGCACGAGGCCGATCCCGGGTATCTCACCTCACTCTCGGTTTCGTCTCTTGCTCCGAGTGCCGAATTTCTCGTTGTAACCTTTACGCTTCTCTCGCCGCATGGTCCACCGCTACCCGGGTCGTGATATCCCGTTTCTTGCTTCGATGTCTCCTTGCAACCGATCACGATATGCTTTTAGCTCCTCGATTCGATTGTATGCTCATCAAAGAACCTTAACAACCTGGAATTCCTGGCAGCATCGGTTCGTCCACCGCATTCGGGAGCTTCGGCTCCGGATTAGCCTCCGCGTCATCCACCGCCCCCTCGGCGGCTACGGCTTCCACCCCGCACGGACCGGCGCTCCATCTCGCTGCTCGATGGCATTTTCTTCGGCGGCCGATTCCGTCGCCGAGGCGTCGGATTCGGCGGCGGAGCGCCGCCCATGCGGTGGCCTCGGGGGAGTAACGGATCCGAGCTGGTTGCCGCCGACGGAACGGTTTCATCGATGGTTGGCATTTGCTATATCACAACTGAACTTCTAGCTTTTCCCTTAGGTGGCATGACAAGTCCGTGCGACAACCACGGTGGCGCCAATGTTGTTTCGCCCCCAAGGGTCGTACCCCTAAGGGACCGAAACAGGGACCCCAAAACTCATGTTTAGCTCGTTTCTAGTCCGTTCCTGGAGTTTTGGTTCCAAGGTACGACAAACCGTGCGAAAACCGTTCGTGAAGACCGTTCTAGCCACTTTTGGTACGAAAAGAGTTGCATTTGAATTTTTCTTAACACCCAAGTCATCCCGTTTGCCCCAAAACTCATGTTTAGCTCGTTTCTAGTCCGTTCCTGGAGTTTTGGTTCCGGTACGACAAACCGTGTGAAAACCGTTCGTGAAGACCGTTCTAGCCACATTTGGTACGAAAAGAGTTGCATTTGAATTTTTCTTAACACCCAAGTCATCCCGTTTGCCCCAAAACTCATGTTTAGCTCGTTTCTAGTCCGTTCCTGGAGTTTTGGTTCCGTACGACAAACTGTGTGAAAACCGTTCGTGAAGACAGTTCTAGCCACATTGGGTACGAAAGGAGTTGCATTTGAATTTTTCTTAACACCCAAGTCATCCCGTTTGCCCCAAAACTCATGTTTAGCTCGTTTCTAGTCCGTTCCTGGAGTTTTGGTTCCGGTACGACAAACTATGCGAAAACCGTTCATGAAGACCGTTCTAGCCACATTTGGTACGAAAAGAGTTGCATTTGAATATTTCTTAACACCCAAGTCATCCCGTTTGCCCCAAAACTCATGTTTAGCTCGTTTCTAGTCCGTTCCCCGGAGTTTTGGTTCGGTATGACAAACCGTGCGAAAACCGTTCGTGAAGACCGTTCTAGCCACTTTTGGTACGAAAAGAGTTGCATTTGAATATTTCTTAACACCCAAGTCATCCCGTTTGCCCCAAAACTCATGTTTAGCTCGTTTCTAGTCCGTTCCTATAGTTTTGGTTCCGGTACGACAAACGTGCGAAAACCGTTCATGAAGACCGTTCTAGCCACTTTTGGTACGAAAAGAGTTGCATTTGAATATTTCTTAACACCCAAGTCATCCCGTTTGCCCCAAAACTCATGTTTAGCTCGTTTCTAGTCCATTCCCGGAGTTTTGGTTCCAAAGACGACAAACCGTGCGAAAACCGTTCGTGAAGACCGTTCTAGCCACTTTTGGTACGAAAAGAGTTGCATTTGAATTTTTCTTAACACCCAAGTCATCCCGTTTGCCCCAAAACTCATGTTTAGCTCGTTTCTAGTCCGTTCCTGGAGTTTTGGTTCCGGTACGACAAACCTGCGAAAACCGTTCGTGAAGACCGTTCTAGCCACATTTGGTACGAAAAGAGTTGCATTTGAATTTTTCTTAACACCCAAGTCATCCCGTTTGCCCCAAAACTCATGTTTAGCTCATTTCTAGTCCGTTCCTGGAGTTTTGGTTCCATGTACGACAAACGTGTGAAAACCGTTCATGAAGACCGTTCTAGCCACATTGGGTACGAAAAGAGTTGCATTTGAATTTTTCTTAACACCCAAGTCATCCCGTTTGCCCCAAAACTCATGTTTAGCTCGTTTCTAGTCCATTCCTGGAGTTTTGGTTCCGGTACGACAAACAGTGCGAAAACCGTTCGTGAAGACCGTTCTAGCCACTTTTGGTACGAAAAGAGTTGCATTTGAATTTTTCTTAACACCCAAGTCATCCCGTTTGCCCCAAAACTCATGTTTAGCTCGTTTCTAGTCCGTTCCTGGAGTTTTGGTTCCATGACAAACCGTGTGAAACCGTTCGTGAAGACCGTTCTAGCCACATTTGGTACGAAAAGAGTTGCATTTGAATTTTTCTTAACACCCAAGTCATCCCGTTTGCCCCAAAACTCATGTTTAGCTCGTTTCTAGTCCATTCCTGGAGATTTGGTTCCAAGTACGACAAACGTGCGAAAACCGTTCGTGAAGACCGTTCTAGCCACTTTTGGTACGAAAAGAGTTGCATTTGAATTTTTCTTAACACCCAAGTCATCCCGTTTGCCCCAAAACTCATGTTTAGCTCGTTTCTAGTCCGTTCCTGGAGTTTTGGTTCTGGTACACAAACCGTGTGAAAACCGTTCGTGAAGACAGTTCTAGCCACATTGGGTACGAAAAGGAGTTGCATTTGAATTTTTCTTAACACCCAAGTCATCCCGTTTGCCCCAAAACTCATGTTTAGCTCGTTTCTAGTCCATCCTCGGAGATTTGGTTCCAATACGACAAACCGTGCGAAAACCGTTCGTGAAGACCGTTCTAGCCACATTTGGGTACGAAAAGAGTTGCATTTGAATTTTTCTTAACACCCAAGTCATCCCGTTTGCCCCAAAACTCATGTTTAGCTCGTTTCTAGTCCATTCCTGGAGATTTGGTTCCAGTACGACAAACTGTGCGAAAACCGTTCGTGAAGACCGTTCTAGCCACTTTTGGTACGAAAAGAGTTGCATTTGAATTTTTCTTAACACCCAAGTCATCCCGTTTGCCCCAAAACTCATGTTTAGCTCGTTTCTAGTCCATTCCTGGAGTTTTGGTTCCGGTATGACAACCGTGTGAAAACCGTTCGTGAAGACCGTTCTAGCCACTTTTGGTACGAAAAGAGTTGCATTTGAATTTTTCTTAACACCCAAGTCATCCCGTTTGCCCCAAAACTCATGTTTAGCTCGTTTCTAGTCCGTTCCTAGGAGTTTTGGTTCCGTACAACAAATGCATGAAAACCGTTCGTGAAGACAGTTCTAGCCACATTGGGTACGAAAGGAGTTGCATTTGAATTTTTCTTAACACCCAAGTCATCCCGTTTGCCCCAAAACTCATGTTTAGCTCGTTTCTAGTCCATTCCTAGAGATTTGGTTCCAGTACGACAAACTGTGCAAAAACCGTTCGTGAAGACCGTTCTAGCCACTTTTGGTACGAAAAAAGTTGCATTTGAATTTTTCTTAACACCCAAGTCATCCCGTTTGCCCCAAAACTAATGTTTAGCTCGTTTCTAGTCCGTTCCTGGAGTTTTGGTTCTGGTATGACAAACCGTGTGAAAACCGTTCGTGAAGACAGTTCTAGCCACATTGGGTACGAAAAGAGTTGCATTTGAATTTTTCTTAACACCCAAGTCATCCCGTTTGCCCCAAAACTCATGTTTAGCTCGTTTCTAGTCCATTCCTGGAGATTTGGTTCCAAAGACGACAAACCGTGCGAAAACCGTTCGTGAAGACCGTTCTAGCCACTTTTGGTACGAAAAGAGTTGCATTTGAATTTTTCTTAACACCCAAGTCATCCCGTTTGCCCCAAAACTCATGTTTAGCTCGTTTTCTAGTCCGTTCCTCGGAGTTTTGGTTCCGTATGACAAACTATGCGAAAACCGTTCGTGAAGACCGTTCTAGCCACTTTTGGTACGAAAAGAGTTGCATTTGAATTTTTCTTAACACCCAAGTCATCCCGTTTGCCCCAAAACTCATGTTTAGCTCGTTTCTAGTCCGTTCCTATAGTTTTGGTTCCGGTACGACAAACCGTGCGAAAACCGTTCGTGAAGACCGTTCTAGCCACTTTTGGTACGAAAAGAGTTGCATTTGAATTTTCTTAACACCCAAGTCATCCCGTTTGCCCCAAAACTCATGTTTAGCTCGTTTCTAGTCCATTCCCGGAGATTTTGGTTCCGTATGACAAACCGTGTGAAAACCGTTCGTGAAGACCGTTCTAGCCACATTGGGTACGAAAAGAGTTGCATTTGAATTTTTCTTAACACCCAAGTCATCCCGTTTGCCCCAAAACTCATGTTTAGCTCGTTTCTAGTCCATTCCCGGAGATTTGGTTCCGTACGACAAACCGTGCGAAAACCGTTCGTGAAGACCGTTCTAGCCACTTTTGGTACGAAAAGAGTTGCATTTGAATTTTTCTTAACACCCAAGTCATCCCGTTTGCCCCAAAACTCATGTTTAGCTCGTTTCTAGTCCGTTCCTCGGAGTTTTGGTTCTGGTACAACAAATGTGTGAAAACCGTTCATGAAGACCGTTCTAGCCACATTGGGTACGAAAGAGTTGCATTTGAATTTTTCTTAACACCCAAGTCATCCCGTTTGCCCCAAAACTCATGTTTAGCTCGTTTCTAGTCCATTCCTGGAGATTTGGTTCCAGTACGACAAACTATGCGAAAACCGTTCGTGAAGACCGTTCTAGCCACTTTTGGTACGAAAAGAGTTGCATTTGAATTTTTCTTAACACCCAAGTCATCCCGTTTGCCCCAAAACTCATGTTTAGCTCGTTTCTAGTCCGTTCCACGGAGGAGTTTTGGTTCCGTATGACAAACCGTGTGAAAACCGTTCGTGAAGACCGTTCTAGCCACATTTGGTACGAAAAGAGTTGCATTTGAATTTTTCTTAACACCCAAGTCATCCCGTTTGCCCCAAAACTCATGTTTAGCTCATTTCTAGTCCATTCCTAGAGTTTTGGTTCCGGTACGACAAACTGTGCGAAAACCGTTCGTGAAGACCGTTCTAGCCACTTTTGGTACGAAAAGAGTTGCATTTGAATTTTTCTTAACACCCAAGTCATCCCGTTTGCCCCAAAACTCATGTTTAGCTCGTTTCTAGTCCGTTCCTGGAGTTTTGGTTCCGTACGACAAACTGTGCGAAAACCGTTCGTGAAGACAGTTCTAGCCACATTGGGTACGAAAAGAGTTGCATTTGAATTTTTCTTAACACCCAAGTCATCCTGTTTGCCCCAAAACTCATGTTTAGCTCGTTTCTAGTCCTTTCCTGGAGATTTGGTTACGGTACGACAAACTGTGTGAAAACTGTTCATGAAGACAGTTCTAGCCACATTGGGTACGAAAGGCTGCATTTGAATTTTTCTTAACACCCAAGTCATCCCGTTTGCCCCAAAACTCATGTTTAGCTCGTTTCTAGTCCATTCCTGGAGATTTGGTTCCAGTACGACAAACTGTGCGAAAACCATTCGTGAAGACCGTTCTAGCCACTTTTGGTAAGAAAAGAGTTGCATTTGAATTTTTCTTAACACCCAAGTCATCCCGTTTGCCCCAAAACTCATGTTTAGCTCATTTCTAGTCCGTTCCTGGAGTTTTGGTTCCGGTACAACAAACTGTGAAAACCGTTCGTGAAGACCGTTCTAGCCACATTGGGTACGAAAGGAGTTGCATTTGAATTTTTCTTAACACCCAAGTCATCCCGTTTGCCCCAAAACTCATGTTTAGCTCGTGTTTCTAGTCCATTCCCCGGAGATTTGGTTCCAAAGTACGACAAACCGTGCGAAAACCGTCGTGAAGACCGTTCTAGCCACTTTTGGTACGAAAAAGTTGCATTTGAATTTTTCTTAACACCCAAGTCATCCCGTTTGCCCCAAAACTAATGTTTAGCTCGTTTCTAGTCCGTTCCTGGAGTTTTGGTTCCGGTATGACAAACGTGAAAACTATTCGTGAAGACAGCTCTAGCCACATTGGGTACGAAAAGAGTTGCATTTGAATTTTTCTTAACACCCAAGTCATCCCGTTTGCCCCAAAACTCATGTTTAGCTCGTTTCTAGTCCGTTCCTGGAGTTTTGGTTCCAAAGTACGACAAACCGTGTGAAAACCGTTCGTGAAGACTGTTCTAGCCACATTTGGTACGAAAAGAGTTGCATTTGAATTTTTCTTAACACCCAAGTCATCCCGTTTGCCCCAAAACTCATGTTTAGCTCATTTCTAGTCCGTTCCTGGAGTTTTGGTTGCGAAAACCATTCCTGAAGACAGTTCTAGCCACATTTGGTACGAAAAGAGTTGCATTTGAATTTTTCTTAACACCCAAGTCATCCCGTTTGCCCCAAAACTCATGTTTAGCTCGTTTCTAGTCCGTTCCTGGAGTTTTGGTTCCGGTACGACAAACTGTGCGAAAACCGTTCGTGAAGACCGTTCTAGCCACTTTTGGTACGAAAAGAGTTGCATTTGAATTTTTCTTAACACCCAAGTCATCCCGTTTGCCCCAAAACTCATGTTTAGCTCGTTTCTAGTCCGTTCCTATAGTTTTGGTTCCGGTACGACAAACTGTGCGAAAACCGTTCGTGAAGACCGTTCTAGCCACTTTTGGTACGAAAAGAGTTGCATTTGAATTTTTCTTAACACCCAAGTCATCCCGTTTGCCCCAAAACTCATGTTTAGCTCGTTTCTAGTCCGTTCCCGGAGTTTGGTTCCGGTACGACAAACTGTGCGAAAACCGTTCGTGAAGACCGTTCTAGCCACTTTTGGTACGAAAAGAGTTGCATTTGAATTTTTCTTAACACCCAAGTCATCCCGTTTGCCCCAAAACTCATGTTTAGCTCGTTTCTAGTCCATTCCTGGAGTTTTGGTTCCAGTACGACAAACTGTGCGAAAACCGTTCGTGAAGACCGTTCTAGCCACTTTTGGTACGAAAAGAGTTGCATTTGAATTTTTCTTAACACCCAAGTCATCCCGTTTGCCCCAAAACTCATGTTTAGCTCGTTTCTAGTCCGTTCCTGGAGTTTTGGTTCCGGTATGACAAACTGTGTGAAAACCGTTCGTGAAGACAGTTCTAGCCACATTGGGTACGAAAAGAGTTGCATTTGAATTTTTCTTAACACCCAAGTCATCCCGTTTGCCCCAAAACTCATGTTTAGCTCGTTTCTAGTCCATTCCTGGAGATTTGGTTCCAGTACGACAAACTGTGCGAAAACCGTTCATGAAGACCGTTCTAGCCACTTTTGGTACGAAAAGAGTTGCATTTGAATTTTTCTTAACACCCAAGTCATCCCGTTTGCCCCAAAACTCATGTTTAGCTCGTTTCTAGTCCGTTCCTGGAGATTTGGTTCCAGTACGACAAACTGTGCGAAAACCGTTCGTGAAGACCGTTCTAGCCACTTTTGGTACGAAAAGAGTTGCATTTGAATTTTTCTTAACACCCAAGTCATCCCGTTTGCCCCAAAACTCATGTTTAGCTCGTTTCTAGTCCGTTCCTGGAGTTTTGGTTCCGGTACACAAACCGTGTGAAAACCGTTCGTGAAGACCGTTCTAGCCACATTGGGTACGAAAAGAGTTGCATTTGAATTTTTCTTAACACCCAAGTCATCCCGTTTGCCCCAAAACTCATGTTTAGCTCGTTTCTAGTCCATTCCTGGAGATTTGGTTCCAAAGATACGACAAACCGTGCGAAAACCGTTCGTGAAGACCGTTCTAGCCACTTTTGGTACGAAAAGAGTTGCATTTGAATTTTTCTTAACACCCAAGTCATCCCGTTTGCCCCAAAACTCATGTTTAGCTCGTTTCTAGTCCGTTCCTGGAGTTTTGGTTCTGGTATGACAAACTGTGTGAAAACCGTTCGTGAAGACAGTTCTAGCCACATTGGGTACGAAAGGAGTTGCATTTGAATTTTTCTTAACACCCAAGTCATCCCGTTTGCCCCAAAACTCATGTTTAGCTCGTTTCTAGTCCATTCCCGGAGATTTGGTTCCAAAGTACGACAAACCGTGCGAAAACCGTTCGTGAAGACCGTTCTAGCCACTTTTGGTACGAAAAGAGTTGCATTTGAATTTTTCTTAACACCCAAGTCATCCCGTTTGCCCCAAAACTCATGTTTAGCTCGTTTCTAGTCCGTTCCTGGAGTTTTGGTTCCGGTATGACAAACTATGCGAAAACCGTTCGTGAAGACCGTTCTAGCCACTTTTGGTACGAAAAGAGTTGCATTTGAATTTTTCTTAACACCCAAGTCATCCCGTTTGCCCCAAAACTCATGTTTAGCTCGTTTCTAGTCCGTTCCTGGAGTTTTGGTTCCGGTACGACAAACTGTGTGAAAACCGTTCGTGAAGACCGTTCTAGCCACATTGGGTACGAAAAGAGTTGCATTTGAATTTTTCTTAACACCCAAGTCATCCCGTTTGCCCCAAAACTCATGTTTAGCTCGTTTCTAGTCCATTCCTGGAGTTTTGGTTCCGTACGACAAACCGTGCGAAAACCGTTCGTGAAGACCGTTCTAGCCACTTTTGGTACGAAAAGAGTTGCATTTGAATTTTCTTAACACCCAAGTCATCCCGTTTGCCCCAAAACTCATGTTTAGCTCGTTTCTAGTCCGTTCCTGGAGTTTTGGTTCCGGTACGACAAACTGTGCGAAAACCGTTCGTGAAGACCGTTCTAGCCACATTTTGGTACGAAAAGAGTTGCATTTGAATTTTTCTTAACACCCAAGTCATCCCGTTTGCCCCAAAACTCATGTTTAGCTCGTTTCTAGTCCATTCCTCGAGTTTGGTTCCGTACGACAAACCGTGTGAAAAACCGTTCGTGAAGACCGTTCTAGCCACATTTGGTACGAAAAGAGTTGCATTTGAATTTTTCTTAACACCCAAGTCATCCCGTTTGCCCCAAAACTCATGTTTAGCTCGTTTCTAGTCCGTTCCTGGAGTTTTGGTTCCGGTACGACAAACTGTGCGAAAACCGTTCGTGAAGACCGTTCTAGCCACTTTTGGTACGAAAAGAGTTGCATTTGAATTTTTCTTAACACCCAAGTCATCCCGTTTGCCCCAAAACTCATGTTTAGCTCGTTTCTAGTCCGTTCCTGGAGTTTTGGTTCTGGTACGACAAACTGTGTGAAAACCGTTCGTGAAGACAGTTCTAGCCACATTGGGTACGAAAAGAGTTGCATTTGAATTTTTCTTAACACCCAAGTCATCCCGTTTGCCCCAAAACTCATGTTTAGCTCGTTTCTAGTCCATTCCTGGAGATTTGGTTCCAGTACGACAAACTGTGCGAAAACCGTTCGTGAAGACCGTTCTAGCCACTTTTGGTACGAAAAGAGTTGCATTTGAATTTTTCTTAACACCCAAGTCATCCCGTTTGCCCCAAAACTCATGTTTAGCTCGTTTCTAGTCCGTTCCTGAGTTTTGGTTCCGGTACGACAAACTGTGTGAAAACCGTTCGTGAAGACCGTTCTAGCCACTTTTGGTACGAAAAGAGTTGCATTTGAATTTTTCTTAACACCCAAGTCATCCCGTTTGCCCCAAAACTCATGTTTAGCTCATTTCTAGTCCGTTCCTGGAGTTTTGGTTCCGTACAACAAACTGTGTGAAAACCGTTCGTGAAGACAGTTCTAGCCACATTGGGTACGAAAAGGAGTTGCATTTGAATTTTTCTTAACACCCAAGTCATCCCGTTTGCCCCAAAACTCATGTTTAGCTCGTTTCTAGTCCATTCCTGGAGATTTGGTTCCAGTACGACAAACTGTGCGAAAACCGTTCGTGAAGACCGTTCTAGCCACTTTTGGTACGAAAAGAGTTGCATTTGAATTTTTCTTAACACCCAAGTCATCCCGTTTGCCCCAAAACTCATGTTTAGCTCGTTTCTAGTCCGTTCCTGAAGTTTTGGTTCCGGTATGACAAACTGTGTGAAAACCGTTCGTGAAGACCGTTCTAGCCACATTGGGTACGAAAAGAGTTGCATTTGAATTTTTCTTAACACCCAAGTCATCCCGTTTGCCCCAAAACTCATGTTTAGCTCGTTTCTAGTCCATTCCTGGAGATTTGGTTCCAATACGACAAACTGTGCGAAAACCGTTCGTGAAGACCGTTCTAGCCACTTTTGGTACGAAAAGAGTTGCATTTGAATTTTTCTTAACACCCAAGTCATCCCGTTTGCCCCAAAACTCATGTTTAGCTCGTTTCTAGTCCGTTCCTGGAGTTTTGGTTCCGGTATGACAACAAACTGTGCGAAAACCGTTCGTGAAGACCGTTCTAGCCACATTGGGTACGAAAAGAGTTGCATTTGAATTTTTCTTAACACCCAAGTCATCCCGTTTGCCCCAAAACTCATGTTTAGCTCGTTTCTAGTCCATTCCTGGAGATTTGGTTCCGGTACGACAAACTGTGTGAAAACCGTTCGTGAAGACCGTTCTAGCCACTTTTGGTACGAAAAGAGTTGCATTTGAATTTTTCTTAACACCCAAGTCATCCCGTTTGCCCCAAAACTCATGTTTAGCTCGTTTCTAGTCCGTTCCTGGAGTTTTGGTTCTGGTATGACAAACTGTGTGAAAACTGTTCGTGAAGACAGTTCTAGCCACTTTTGGAACGAAAGAGTTGCATTTGAATATTTCTTAACACCCAAGTCATCCCATTTGCTCGAAAACTCATGTTTAGCTCGTTTATAGTCCGTTCCTATAGTTTTGGTTCCAAGTACACAACCGTGCGAAAACCGTTCGTGAAGACCGTTCTAGCCACTTTTGGTACGAAAAGAGTTGCATTTGAATTTTTCTTAACACCCAAGTCATCCCGTTTGCCCCAAAACTCATGTTTAGCTCGTTTCTAGTCCGTTCCTGGAGTTTTGGTTCCGGTACGACAAACCGTGTGAAAACCGTTCGTGAAGACAGTTCTAGCCACATTGGGTACGAAAAGAGTTGCATTTGAATTTTTCTTAACACCCAAGTCATCCCGTTTGCCCCAAAACTCATGTTTAGCTCGTTTCTAGTCCATTCCTGGAGATTTGGTTCCAAAGACGACAAACGTGCGAAAACCGTTCGTGAAGACCGTTCTAGCCACTTTTGGTACGAAAAGAGTTGCATTTGAATTTTTCTTAACACCCAAGTCATCCCGTTTGCCCCAAAACTCATGTTTAGCTCGTTTCTAGTCCGTTCCTGGAGTTTTGGTTCCGGTACAACAAACCGTGCGAAAACCGTTCGTGAAGACCGTTCTAGCCACATTTGGTACGAAAAGAGTTGCATTTGAATTTTTCTTAACACCCAAGTCATCCCGTTTGCCCCAAAACTCATGTTTAGCTTGTTTCTAGTCCGTTCCTGGAGTTTTGGTTCCGTACGACAAACTGTGCGAAAACCGTTCGTGAAGACCGTTCTAGCCACTTTTGGTACGAAAAGAGTTGCATTTGAATTTTTCTTAACACCCAAGTCATCCCGTTTGCCCCAAAACTCATGTTTAGCTCGTTTCTAGTCCGTTCCTGGAGTTTTGGTTCCAAAGACGACAAACGTGCGAAAACCGTTCGTGAAGACCGTTCTAGCCACATTGGTACGAAAAGAGTTGCATTTGAATTTTTCTTAACACCCAAGTCATCCCGTTTGCCCCAAAACTCATGTTTAGCTCGTTTCTAGTCCATTCCTGGAGATTTGGTTCCAGTACGACAAACTGTGCGAAAACCGTTCGTGAAGACCGTTCTAGCCACTTTTGGTACGAAAAGAGTTGCATTTGAATTTTTCTTAACACCCAAGTCATCCCGTTTGCCCCAAAACTCATGTTTAGCTCGTTTCTAGTCCGTTCCTGGAGTTTTGGTTCCGGTACAACAAACCGTGTGAAAACCGTTCGTGAAGACAGTTCTAGCCACATTGGGTACGAAAGGAGTTGCATTTGAATTTTTCTTAACACCCAAGTCATCCCGTTTGCCCCAAAACTCATGTTTAGCTCGTTTCTAGTCCATTCCTGGACATTTGGTTCCAGTACGACAAACTTTGCGAAAACCGTTCGTGAAGACCGTTCTAGCCACTTTTGGTACGAAAAAAGTTGCATTTGAATTTTTCTTAACACCCAAGTCATCCCGTTTGCCCCAAAACTCATGTTTAGCTCGTTTCTAGTCCGTTCCTGGAGTTTTGGTTCTGGTATGACAAACTATGTGAAAACCGTTCGTGAAGACCGTTCTAGCCACATTGGGTACGAAAAGAGTTGCATTTGAATTTTTCTTAACACCCAAGTCATCCCGTTTGCCCCAAAACTCATGTTTAGCTCGTTTCTAGTCCATTCCCGGAGATTTTGGTTCCAAAGTACGACAAACCGTGCGAAAACCGTTCGTGAAGACCGTTCTAGCCACTTTTGGTACGAAAAGAGTTGCATTTGAATTTTTCTTAACACCCAAGTCATCCCGTTTGCCCCAAAACTCATGTTTAGCTCGTTTCTAGTCCGTTCCTGGAGTTTTGGTTCCGGTATGACAAACCGTGTGAAAACCGTTCGTGAAGACAGTTCTAGCCACATTGGGTACGAAAAGAGTTGCATTTGAATTTTTCTTAACACCCAAGTCATCCCGTTTGCCCCAAAACTCATGTTTAGCTCGTTTCTAGTCCATTCCTAGAGATTTGGTTCCAGTACGACAAACTGTGCGAAAACCGTTCGTGAAGACCGTTCTAGCCACTTTTGGTACGAAAAGAGTTGCATTTGAATTTTTCTTAACACCCAAGTCATCCCGTTTGCCCCAAAACTCATGTTTAGCTCATTTCTAGTCCGTTCCTGGAGTTTTGGTTCTGGTACAACAAACCGTGTGAAAACCGTTCGTGAAGACCGTTCTAGCCACATTGGGTACGAAAAGAGTTGCATTTGAATTTTTCTTAACACCCAAGTCATCCCGTTTGCCCCAAAACTCATGTTTAGCTTGTTTCTAGTCCTTTCCTGGAGATTTGGTTCCGGTACGACAAACTGTGCGAAAACCGTTCGTGAAGACCGTTCTAGCCACTTTTGGTACGAAAAGAGTTGCATTTGAATTTTTCTTAACACCCAAGTCATCCCGTTTGCCCCAAAACTCATGTTTAGCTCGTTTCTAGTCCGTTCCCGGAGTTTTGGTTCCGGTATGACAAACTGTGTGAAAACCGTTCGTGAAGACAATTCTAGCCACATTGGGTACGAAAAGAGTTGCATTTGAATTTTTCTTAACACCCAAGTCATCCCGTTTGCCCCAAAACTCATGTTTAGCTCGTTTCTAGTCCATTCCTGGAGATTTGGTTCCAATACGACACAAACCGTGCGAAAACCGTCGTGAAGACCGTTCTAGCCACTTTTGGTACGAAAAGAGTTGCATTTGAATTTTTCTTAACACCCAAGTCATCCCGTTTGCCCCAAAACTCATGTTTAGCTCGTTTCTAGTCCGTTCCTGGAGTTTTGGTTCCGGTACAACAAACCGTGCGAAAACCGTTCGTGAAGACCGTTCTAGCCACTTTTGGTACGAAAAGAGTTGCATTTGAATTTTTCTTAACACCCAAGTCATCCCGTTTGCCCCAAAACTCATGTTTAGCTCGTTTCTAGTCCATTCCTGGAGATTTGGTTCCAGTACGACAAACTGTGCGAAAACCGTTCGTGAAGACCGTTCTAGCCACTTTTGGTACGAAAAGAGTTGCATTTGAATTTTTCTTAACACCCAAGTCATCCCGTTTGCCCCAAAACTCATGTTTAGCTCGTTTCTAGTCCGTTCCTGGAGTTTTGGTTCCGGTATGACAAACCGTGAAAACTATTCGTGAAGACAGTTCTAGCCACATTGGGTACGAAAAGAGTTGCATTTGAATTTTTCTTAACACCCAAGTCATCCCGTTTGCCCCAAAACTCATGTTTAGCTCGTTTCTAGTCCTTTCCTGGAGATTTGGTTCCAGTATGACAAACTGTGCGAAAACCGTTCGTGAAGACCGTTCTAGCCACTTTTGGTACGAAAAGAGTTGCATTTGAATTTTTCTTAACACCCAAGTCATCCCGTTTGCCCCAAAACTCATGTTTAGCTCGTTTCTAGTCCGTTCCTGGAGATTTGGTTCCAATACGACAAACTGTGCGAAAACCGTTCGTGAAGACCGTTCTAGCCACTTTTGGTACGAAAAGAGTTGCATTTGAATTTTTCTTAACACCCAAGTCATCCCGTTTGCCCCAAAACTCATGTTTAGCTCGTTTCTAGTCCGTTCCTGGAGTTTTGGTTCCGGTATGACAAACCGTGCGAAAACCGTTCGTGAAGACCGTTCTAGCCACTTTTGGTACGAAAAGAGTTGCATTTGAATTTTTCTTAACACCCAAGTCATCCCGTTTGCCCCAAAACTCATGTTTAGCTCGTTTCTAGTCCGTTCCTGGAGTTTTGGTTCTGGTACACAAACTGTGTGAAAACTGTTCGTGAAGACAGTTCTAGCCACATTGGGTACGAAAGGAGTTGCATTTGAATTTTTCTTAACACCCAAGTCATCCCGTTTGCCCCAAAACTCATGTTTAGCTCGTTTCTAGTCCATTCCTGGAGATTTGGTTCCAGTACGACAAACTGTGCGAAAACCGTTCGTGAAGACCGTTCTAGCCACTTTTGGTACGAAAAGAGTTGCATTTGAATTTTTCTTAACACCCAAGTCATCCCGTTTGCCCCAAAACTAATGTTTAGCTCGTTTCTAGTCCGTTCCTGGAGTTTTGGTTCTGGTATGACAAACTGTGTGAAAACTATTCGTGAAGACAGTTCTAGCCACATTGGGTACGAAAGGAGTTGCATTTGAATTTTTCTTAACACCCAAGTCATCCCGTTTGCCCCAAAACTCATGTTTAGCTCGTTTCTAGTCCATTCCTGGAGATTTGGTTCCAGTACGACAAACTGTGCGAAAACCGTTCGTGAAGACCGTTCTAGCCACTTTTGGTACGAAAAGAGTTGCATTTGAATTTTCTTAACACCCAAGTCATCCCGTTTGCCCCAAAACTCATGTTTAGCTCATTTCTAGTCCGTTCCTGGAGTTTTGGTTCTGGTATGACAAACTGTGTGAAAACTATTCATGAAGACAGTTCTAGCCACATTGGGTACGAAAAGAGTTGCATTTGAATTTTTCTTAACACCCAAGTCATCCTGTTTGCCCCAAAACTCATGTTTAGCTCGTTTCTAGTCCTTTCCTGGAGATTTGGTTACGGTACGACAAACTGTGTGAAAACCGTTCGTGAAGACCGTTCTAGCCACTTTTGGTACGAAAAGAGTTGCATTTGAATTTTTCTTAACACCCAAGTCATCCCGTTTGCCCCAAAACTCATGTTTAGCTCATTTCTAGTCCATTCCTGGAGTTTTGGTTCGGTACACAAACCGTGCGAAAACCGTTCGTGAAGACCGTTCTAGCCACATTGGGTACGAAAAGAGTTGCATTTGAATTTTTCTTAACACCCAAGTCATCCCGTTTGCCCCAAAACTCATGTTTAGCTTGTTTCTAGTCCATTCCTGGAGATTTGGTTCTAGTACGACAAACTGTGCAAAAACCGTTCGTGAAGACCGTTCTAGCCACTTTTGGTACGAAAAAGTTGCATTTGAATTTTTCTTAACACCCAAGTCATCCCGTTTGCCCCAAAACTCATGTTTAGCTCGTTTCTAGTCCGTTCCTGGAGTTTTGGTTCTGGTATGACAAACCGTGTGAAAACCGTTCGTGAAGACCGTTCTAGCCACATTGGGTACGAAAAGAGTTGCATTTGAATTTTTCTTAACACCCAAGTCATCCCGTTTGCCCCAAAACTCATGTTTAGCTCGTTTCTAGTCCATTCCTGGAGATTTGGTTCCAATACGACAAACTGTGCGAAAACCGTTTCGTGAAGACCGTTCTAGCCACTTTTGGTACGAAAAGAGTTGCATTTGAATTTTTCTTAACACCCAAGTCATCCCGTTTGCCCCAAAACTCATGTTTAGCTCGTTTCTAGTCCGTTCCTGAGTTTTGGTTCCGTACAACAAACCGTGCGAAAACCGTTCGTGAAGACCGTTCTAGCCACATTTGGTACGAAAAGAGTTGCATTTGAATTTTTCTTAACACCCAAGTCATCCCGTTTGCCCCAAAACTCATGTTTAGCTCGTTTCTAGTCCATTCCTGGAGATTTGGTTCCAAACGACAAACCGTGCGAAAACCGTTCGTGAAGACCGTTCTAGCCACTTTTGGTACGAAAAGAGTTGCATTTGAATTTTTCTTAACACCCAAGTCATCCCGTTTGCCCCAAAACTCATGTTTAGCTCGTTTCTAGTCCGTTCCCGGAGTTTTGGTTCTGGTACAACAAACTGTGTGAAAACTGTTCGTGAAGACAGTTCTAGCCACATTGGGTACGAAAGGAGTTGCATTTGAATTTTTCTTAACACCCAAGTCATCCCGTTTGCCCCAAAACTCATGTTTAGCTCGTTTCTAGTCCATTCCTGGAGATTTGGTTCCAAAGACGACAAACCGTGCGAAAACCGTTCATGAAGACCGTTCTAGCCACTTTTGGTACGAAAAGAGTTGCATTTGAATTTTTCTAACACCCAAGTCATCCCGTTTGCCCCAAAACTCATGTTTAGCTCGTTTCTAGTCCGTTCCTGGAGATTTGGTTCCAGTACGACAAACTGTGCGAAAACCGTTCGTGAAGACCGTTCTAGCCACTTTTGGTACGAAAAGAGTTGCATTTGAATTTTTCTTAACACCCAAGTCATCCCGTTTGCCCCAAAACTCATGTTTAGCTCGTTTCTAGTCCGTTCCTGGAGTTTTGGTTCCGGTACGACAAAATGTGTGAAAACCGTTCGTGAAGACCGTTCTAGCCACTTTTGGTACGAAAAGAGTTGCATTTGAATTTTTCTTAACACCCAAGTCATCCCGTTTGCCCCAAAACTCATGTTTAGCTCGTTTCTAGTCCATTCCTAGAGTTTTGGTTCCGGTATGACAAACTGTGCGAAAACCGTTCGTGAAGACCGTTCTAGCCACTTTTGGTACGAAAAGAGTTGCATTTGAATTTTTCTTAACACCCAAGTCATCCCGTTTGCCCCAAAACTCATGTTTAGCTCGTTTCTAGTCCGTTCCTGGAGTTTTGGTTCTGGTATGACAAACTGTGTGAAAACTATTCGTGAAGACAGTTCTAGCCACATTGGGTACGAAAGGAGTTGCATTTGAATTTTTCTTAACACCCAAGTCATCCCGTTTGCCCCTAAACTCATGTTTAGCTCGTTTCTAGTCCATTCCTGGAGATTTGGTTCCAGTACGACAAACTTTGCGAAAACCGTTCGTGAAGACCGTTCTAGCCACTTTTGGTACGAAAAAGTTGCATTTGAATTTTTCTTAACACCCAAGTCATCCCGTTTGCCCCAAAACTAATGTTTAGCTCGTTTCTAGTCCGTTCCTGGAGTTTTGGTTCTGGTATGACAAACTGTGTGAAAACTATTCGTGAAGACAGTTCTAGCCACATTGGGTACGAAAAGAGTTGCATTTGAATTTTTCTTAACACCCAAGTCATCCCGTTTGCCCCAAAACTCATGTTTAGCTCATTTCTAGTCCATTCCTGGAGATTTGGTTCCAGTACGACAAACTGTGCGAAAACCGTTCGTGAAGACCGTTCTAGCCACTTTTGGTAAGAAAAGAGTTGCATTTGAATTTTTCTTAACACCCAAGTCATCCCGTTTGCCCCAAAACTCATGTTTAGCTCGTTTCTAGTCCGTTCCTAGAGTTTTGGTTCTGGTACAACAAACTGTGTGAAAACTGTTCGTGAAGACAGTTCTAGCCACATTGGGTACGAAAAGAGTTGCATTTGAATTTTTCTTAACACCCAAGTCATCCCGTTTGCCCCAAAACTCATGTTTAGCTCGTTTCTAGTCCTTTCCTGGAGATTTGGTTCCAAAGACGACAAACTGTGTGCGAAAACCGTTCGTGAAGACCGTTCTAGCCACTTTTGGTACGAAAAGAGTTGCATTTGAATTTTTCTTAACACCCAAGTCATCCCGTTTGCCCCAAAACTAATGTTTAGCTCATTTCTAGTCCGTTCCTGGAGTTTTGGTTCCGGTATGACAAACCGTGCGAAAACCGTTCGTGAAGACAGTTCTAGCCACATTGGGTACGAAAGGAGTTGCATTTGAATTTTTCTTAACACCCAAGTCATCCCGTTTGCCCCAAAACTCATGTTTAGCTCGTTTCTAGTCCTTTCCTGGAGATTTGGTTCCAGTACGACAAACTGTGCGAAAACCGTTTCTGAAGACCGTTCTAGCCACTTTTGGTACGAAAAGAGTTGCATTTGAATTTTTCTTAACACCCAAGTCATCCCGTTTGCCCCAAAACTCATGTTTAGCTCGTTTCTAGTCCTTTCCTGGAGTTTTGGTTCCAGTACGACAAACTATGCGAAAACCGTTCGTGAAGACCGTTCTAGCCACATTTGGTACGAAAAGAGTTGCATTTGAATTTTTCTTAACACCCAAGTCATCCCGTTTGCCCCAAAACTCATGTTTAGCTCGTTTCTAGTCCATTCCTGGAGTTTTGGTTCCGGACAAACCGTGTGAAAACCGTTCGTGAAGACCGTTCTAGCCACATTTGGTACGAAAAGAGTTGCATTTGAATTTTTCTTAACACCCAAGTCATCCCGTTTGCCCCAAAACTCATGTTTAGCTCGTTTCTAGTCCATTCCTGGAGATTTGGTTCCAGTACGACAAACTGTGCGAAAACCGTTCGTGAAGACCGTTCTAGCCACTTTTGGTACGAAAAGAGTTGCATTTGAATTTTTCTTAACACCCAAGTCATCCCGTTTGCCCCAAAACTCATGTTTAGCTCATTTCTAGTCCGTTCCTGGAGTTTTGGTTCCGGTACAACAAACTGTGTGAAAACCGTTCGTGAAGACCGTTCTAGCCACATTGGGTACGAAAAGAGTTGCATTTGAATTTTTCTTAACACCCAAGTCATCCCGTTTGCCCCAAAACTCATGTTTAGCTCATTTCTAGTCCGTTCCTGGAGTTTTGGTTCCGTACGACAAACTGTGCGAAAACCATTCGTGAAGACCGTTCTAGCCACTTTTGGTACGAAAAGAGTTGCATTTGAATTTTTCTTAACACCCAAGTCATCCCGTTTGCCCCAAAACTCATGTTTAGCTCGTTTCTAGTCCGTTCCTGGAGTTTTGGTTCCGGTATGACAAACTGTGTGAAAACCGTTCGTGAAGACCGTTCTAGCCACATTTGGTACGAAAGAGTTGCATTTGAATTTTTCTTAACACCCAAGTCATCCCGTTTGCCCCAAAACTCATGTTTAGCTCGTTTCTAGTCCATTCCTGGAGTTTTGGTTCCAATACAACAACCGTGCGAAAACCATT
>JAENPR010002462.1:0-54963 GCA_018135685.1 Themeda triandra | reverse complement strand
GGGTCTTCTATTACATAAGGGTCGAGCCACAACTTGACCTTCGGTTCTGCTGCAGCGTAAGGTCCAGTGGTGGACCCTCCGTTTCCCGGGAAGCCAGGACTTGGCTGACTTTTGACTCAACGATAGCTGCAACCCTGGATTTCCATTTTTCATCCAGCTCCTGAATCATCCTCCTCGTCTCTTCCTCTCGTGTACGTTTTCCCCTGTCGTGGCTCTGGTAATTATTGGCCTCCTTCGGGAATCCTTTGAACCAATTAACCACACCGGTTCCTCTGGTGCGACCAGGGTGCACCTTGTTCCCAAGTGCTTGGGTGAGCACGTCATTCTCCCTGTTAGAAGTGCGAGTTCCATGCCTCACCTCGTCTTGGATCTGGGAGATCCTCCTGACGATGGCGGTGACGCCCGGATCATTTATACGCTCTATATTCTTTGGATGATTTAAGACATTAAAGCTCCCATCGTTACCGTGACAACACTTCCTCCCGATACAGTACATTGTCACCCTATCCTCCCAATCTTCAGTCTCAACTACAATGCCTTATTCCATAAGTCTAGCCCGCTTCGCGAATTCCGCTTCAATAATGGGCACCAACTTGGCATATCCGCGGGAGCCACAATGATGTGGATTATCCGATTTCTGCGAGTTCTCCTGATTCTTCGTGCTAAGTGCTTGGAAATCCTCGGAGGCGCAGTGATTCTTGAATTCCTACCGAATGGTGCCTACTTGGCCAACTCTCCATGCTCAAAATCTGGATCTCGATTTTCAAGTATATATTTCTTGTAAGTTTGACCCCTAAAATACTTGAACATTGTCCCCATTATTTCGTAGGTTTTCTTTCGGGCTTTCTCTCTGTTAAAGAAAGGGCCTCCTGGAGGAAAAGTGAAATACTTTGGGATCTCTGACTAACATATACCTCTCTTGATACTATTAGGGACCACAGCTGGGTCCACTTGTTCCGGATTTTTCAGATTTTCTGGATTTTCTGGATTTTTCGGATTTTCCGGATTTTCCGGATTCTCGAGGTTCTTTGCTCTTCCACTTCCAATACTTCAAGGGGACAAAGTCCCTAACAAGGATGCCGAGGGTTGAGGAGTATTTCCTCACAGCAATTTTCAGTGAGGCCGGCATCCTGAATTCATCAAATCTTGTGATCCGATAATGCTTGTCTGGATGAAGCTTTGTCGGGCCACGCTTGGTTCTGACTCTAGTGCTACCCGAACCCTCTGGTGCTTGGGCTGACGCATCGGTTGGCGCATTGGCCAGCGCATTGGCCGGCGCATTGGCCGGTGTAGGTTCCTCCTGGAAATAGGAGTAAGTTTATACCCTCTCAATTGATTAGAGGACGTGGCTACATCATAAAATCACACCTAATTTACCTGGTTAGGTTGGTTATCTTGGCCATAACCGCGTAGGTCCAAAAAATCACTCGGGCTATCAGCGGCCCGATTTGCTTGGTTAGCCTGATTGTCACCCGCATCTTGCTCCCCACGGGTTTTCCGGCTACGGGGAATGTAAACCATGGCTATGACATGATCGTGGTTAGTTCGTGTGTTTACTAGGCACAATTATTATTAAAAAAAGGGCAAAGATTTATTGCATAGTGTAATATTAAGTGCCAAAGTACTCATTATTTCATTGAACACATGCTACTAAGTTGACAAACTACTCTACATCGACTTCCCAATAAAAAAAGCAATGACAATAGCCATAAGCACAAGCATGGTATCTTCTGTGTAGTACTTCTTGTGCAAATTATCAGGGTAGCGATGTATTTAAGTGTTGCACTCCTCCCAAGTTCAATAGATTCTAGGATTACGACAAACATGAACAACATAGTATGCTGCCATGGTTGACTACATATCATAATTTTAGAGCATCATTTAGAGCATATTATCATTAATTATAGAGCATATCATCACTTTAGAGCATAACATTTTTGAGCTGAACATCATTTAGCATGTCATTTAGCATATCAATTAGCATAACATTTAGCATAGCAATTAGCATTAGCATATTATTTAGCATAACAATTAGCATAACATTTAGACCTTATCATCTAAGAGCATAATTCAGTAACTATATATGTATATATATATATATGTATACATATATATATATAGATACATATACATATATGTATATATATACATACATATACATACATGTATATATATATATACATATATGTATATGTATCTATATATATATATGTATATATATATATATATATATATACATGTATGTATATATATATATATATACATGTATATATATATATACATGTATATAGATGTATATATATATACATGTATATATATATATATATATATATATACATGTATATATATATATATATGTATACATATATGTATACATATATATATCTATATATATATAGATACATATACATATATGTATACATATGTATATATATATATATATATATATATATATATATATATATATATCTATATATGTATATATATATATATATATATGTATATATATATATATATATATGTATATATATATGTATATATATATGTATATATATACATATATAGATATACATATATAGATATACATATATATATATAGATACATATACATATATGTATACATATATATATCTATATATATATATATATGTATATATATATATATATATGTATATATATATGTATATATATATATATATATATATATATGTATATATATATGTATATATATATATGTATATATATATATGTAGATATACATATATAGATATACATATATATATACATACATATATATATACATACATATATATATACATACATATATATATACATACATATATATATACATACATATATATATACATACATATATATACATACATATATATATACATACATATATATATACATACATATATATATATATATATATATATATATATATATATATATATATATATATATATATATATATGCATATACTACAAGGAGGAGCAGGGAGGGATGGCTAACCACGTGAAGCACGGTGGCGCTGGCTGAAGGGGGCAGTGTGGTGATGCTCGTTGGAGTGTTGGCGGTGGCGCTAAAGGGGGCAGTGGTGGTGCTCGTCAGAGTGTTGGCGGTGGCGCAGGAGGAAGGGCCCGGCGGTGATTCTCGTCGGCGTGGGGAAGCTAGGGATGGAGGGGCCGCTGGTGGTCCTACTCCACACGGCGGGCGGCGGTGCTCGTCGGTGCGAGGGTGCTGGGGATTAAGGAGGGGCCGCTGGTGGTGCTCAGAGACATTTCGTCTAACACGTACGGGGCAGGGTGGAGGGTACCTACCTTGTGACGAGGGAAGCCCTGCGACCGCGCTCTCCAAATGTTGTGACTGCAAGAAGAAGAAGCCAGAGGTGAGTCGTCCGATGTGAGCTCCTGCGTGCGCCCGGTGGAGTAGGCAGCGGCGTTGGTGCTCAGCGCGCCGGAGCACGGGGCAGCAGCGGCGCGCACGGTGTGCTTGACGCGGCGCGCGAGGGCTGCTGACGCGGGCGGCGGCGGCACGGGCTGATGGCGGTCCTCGTCGGCACGGGCGACGGTGGTGCTGCTCCTCGACGCGGGCGGCGGCGGCGCGGGGTGATGGCAGTCCTCATCGCTGCGGCAGCGGGCAGAGCGTGTGGAAGAAGAGGTAGAACGGGCGGGGAAATGAAAAGGGAAACGAAATTTTCATTTCCCCACCCGTTTGTTTATATACCAGACAACATCACTGCCGGCTCCAAACAACAACCGGTAGTAATAATGATCATCACTGCTGGCTCGGGGCTAGCGCCGGCAGTAATAAGATTCATCACTGCCGGCTCTTAGCTGAGACCGGGAGTGACTGTTGAGCAGGCGCAGGACTTGAGTAAATTGGATTTTTAAACATATTTCTCAAGACTTTGTGTGTAGTGTTTCCTAACACTTCCTCAAACGCAAAAATGTCCTATGTATCAAATATAGATCTTCATGAGTTCTAACACCTTTGTATTCAAAAGTTTTTCATTTGAGATCATTTAGTGCCTCATTTGACCAAGTTTGACCAGGTCAAACCTTGTTTGTTTTACAAAATATACTTTGACCGAACCCTAGATGGCCTCAGCTACAAAAGTCATGAATACAAAGATTGTCAAACTCATCAAGTTCTACATTTGTTACATAGGACAATTTTGCATCTGACAAAGTTTGAAGAACTCAAATTTTAAATTTTAAATTTTTCACTACTACATGCCAGTTTTCGAAACCCTAGATGGTCTCAACTCGAGAACTCATGAATACCAAGATTGTTACACTCAACAAGGTCTACATTTCATACATAGGACATTTTTGCATCTAACAAAGTGTTAGAAAAGTGTAGTTCTAAAGCCACAAGTCTGACATATAGTTTCATAAAGTCTATGTGAAATATTTATTTAGAAAAAGTACAAAGATAGAAGACAAAAAATCATAAAAAACATGTTAAATATACGATAATAAAGACCTTGTACTAAAATTACATCCATGTGTATCAACACATTATAATTTAACCACCTCAATAGGATTCTTGTAGCATCCTGCAATGGAGGTGGTTATGAGCTACGCCTGTTGAGATTATAAAGGAGGTTATGCCAAAGTTGCTTTGCATGACCTCGGTCGTAGGACTTGCAAGCACAGTCGTAGGACTTGCTTGCGCGGTCGTAGGACTTGCAAGCGCAGTCACCGGGTACCCCAACATTCGACTCAGCTGATCTACAGTAGCATTCTTCTAGCACCCAATGTGTGCACCATTTTTGTGGACTATTATGATGCCTAATGATATTTGAATGTGGAGGGCTTTCTCCCACAGAGAAGCCATGTATTTGAAATATCAGGAAGAGAGAATGAACAGGAGAAATAAGGAGAATGATATTGCAAACTATGGTGAAAGCTCTATGCAGGAAGAGGGCCATTTTATAGACCCCCTGCCGTGGTAGGTGGGAGCAGTGCTCCTGCTGTGCTGATCAGAGGGAGCACGACCCCCAATAAGAGTCTCATATCACTGCCGGTTCTTATTCAAACCCAGCAGTGATAACACGATCAGTGCCGGTCTATGGTTAGAGCCGGCAGTGATTGGACTCCAACAGCCTTTTTTGTGTGTAAAAAGCCGAGCCCACTACGGACGCAGGCTTTGCTGACCTGGCGTAGTGGGCCCGGGCCTTGGATTCTGGACTCCTTGGATTCCTGCCGAGGAGGCCGGGCAGAAATCCAACAATAGGGTTCCTTTTTAAATTGTATTTCTTTTACATAACTAAATAATTTTTTTATTTTTAAACAACTTTATAATTTATTTATTTTTAGATCAGCATATGGAAAGTGTGAAGTAAGATCTTTAAACAATGGAATGTGTGAAGTAAGATTTTAACAACAATGATATATTTCTTTTGAGAGAGTACATAGATAGAAAAAAACAAATTATAAATACGATAACAAAGACCATTTTTTTCACCGTCAATGTTACCATCCATGTCTATCAACACATTATAATTTAACCACCTCGTAGGGATTCTTCTATCATCCTATGGTCGAACAAGCGACGAGGTGGTTATGAACTATGCCTTTCGAGATGATCAAGGAGGCAACTGCACCGGCAGGAACTCCTCCGTGGGGCAGTCGAAGCACCGGCGCGTGCATGGCCTCCTCTTAGTGTCATTGGTTCGGTGGCTATCATGGCGTTAGTGAAATCTTCAATGGCTTCTCCCACCATGAAGATTTCACGGAATTGCAAGCCCAATCATGGGACTTGCAAGCCGTCGCCTCATAGTAGCAACACCAAGACCCCAGGAGAAAATTCTTCCCCTCGCTGGAGACACTAACATGTCGCATAGCTATTCAGTAGAATTCTTCTAGCACCAATCTATGCACCATTTTGGTGACTACTACGAAGCATGTCGATATATGTATGTGAAGGGCTTTCTACCACAAAGAAGCCATGTATCTAGAAATACTGGAGAAACTAAGAACACAAACACATGTAGCCATTGTCATGGAGAGGCTCTAAAAGTTGGATGGAAATACTGAGGTAGCCAGTGTCAGGGAGAGGATCCAAGGTGGAGAGGCTCCAAGTTGGAGGGCCTTTTTATAGAGCTCCTGTCGTGGTAGGTGGGAGCAGTGCTCCTGTTGTGGTGATCAGATGGAGCACACCCCCACTTGGAATCCTCCTATCACAGCACTACCGGTTTGTGGGAAGAACCGGCAAAGATATAAGTCCAACGGATACATTTTTTTTAAAAATAAGTCGAGCCCAACTTGGATTTTATGCGAAAACCCCCTCCCGCATTTCTCCCTCTCTCTCTCTGCTCCTCAATCTCAATCCCCCCTTCTGTTTCTGTTTTCGGCGACGCGTTGCCGTGCCCTCCGCCGCTGTGAGCCATCTCCACCGTGGTTAAGCTCGCAAGCCGCCATGAAAGCGTCGTGGTCGGTTGGGGCCTCGTCTTCCTCCCTAGCTCATCTATAGCGGCCATCCCCAGGCCTCAAGTTCATCCCTTCGAAATGGGGAACCGAGACCGGGCTGCCACTAGTGTATTGCCCCCAGTGCGGCGAGGAAGTGTTGGAGCTCATCGCGGGGGCTGGATCCAAGGTCCCGGGGCCGTCTTCTTCAAGTGCCGACTGTATGAGAGAGAGGTAAGTTCACTATTTGTTTTGTTTGCCATGGGTGAAATGTAATTTGGGTCCCAAATTGATGTTGCAGGATCTAACCAGTTGCATGTGGATCATGTTTGCTGAAAGTTATGAGAAGATGCTCATTCGCAAGGGTTTCATTGGAGCTAAGCAAGCTGTTCCTGAGCTCCATACCGGAGTTGAAGGCTTGGTGCCTGTAGGTGGTGGCCGAGACATTGATGTGCCCTTGTTAGGTCCAATTGTGGATGTTGATGCAAAGCAGAAACAGCTAGTTAGCCTAGGACAAATTGGAGTTGCTTACATTGTGGTCATTGCAGTGTTTGTAGTTATTGGTGTCATCTTCCTGTTGTTTAACAGGAACTAGGTGAATTTAGTGCTATTTGATGCAATCTGAATGTAAAATCTATCATGCCAGTGAATATTAATTAGAGTAGTTACATAGTTGGTACACAAGTAATATTAATTAGAGTACATACATAGTTGGTGAACAGCTTCCTACTAGTTTAGAGGTACACAAGTAATATTAATTAGAGTACATACATAGTTGGTGAACAGCTTCCGACTACAGATTACATAGTTATCAATAATCTAACTATCCTTAGGTCTATCAACAATCAGGGCCTCATTATGATCGCGCCTTATGTAAGCTGGTTCGTCACCCTCTCCAATGTTAGTTAGGGCTATGGTCGCCCCGAATGCAAGCCTTTCCTCATAGTTCCTGTAGTCTTCTTCATTCGTCACTCCATCGACACCGACAATCTTTCGTTTGCCTTGAAAGACTACACTTCTTGCGTTGTCTAAATTGTCTGTTGCGTAGAAGACTTGCATAGCATCTTTTGCGAGGATGAAGGGGTCATCACTGTATGCAGTCTTTTTAAGGTCAACTGTAGTAAACCCATCTAGTTCTTTCTTGATTTCATTTAGATGGACCCACTGGCAGCGAAAAAGGGCTACCTGCACCAAGCCATACGATAGCTCCCATATCTCCTCTATGAAACCATAGTATGTCTCAATCACATTGCCGTCTTCGTCTTCCGCATTGAAACGAACACCACTATTCTGGTTTGCACTCGTTTCATCTTGCTTTTTGGTGAAAAATGTGAATCCATTGATCTCATATCCCTGGTACTTAACAAAGGTACTCGAAGGCCCCTGGCTAAATTGTCTAGTTGATTACCAAATGTTTCTGTAAGCAAGCGACATCGTAACCAGTCGACAAATTCAGTTTTATGTTTTTAATGATGCCAAGCCCGTAACCTTTGCGGATACTGATTTAGTAACTCTTGACGGTGTTCTGCAATGTATGGCACCTCCTTGGCTTGTTGGAGAACAGTGAACTGAGCACGTGTCCAAGACACATAGTTATCTACTGTACAAGGTTTCCTACCTATTGTGCCTTTGCCACCTAGTCTTCCCTGGTGACGGGACTCCAGAACTCCTACCTTGTTGATGTCCATATAATTTGTGCAGAATTCAATGGACTCCTCCGTTGACCATACCTCAACCATGCTCCCTTCTGGTCTGAATCTGTTCCTAACATACCTCCTGAAAACTTTCATCAACCTTTCAAAAGGGAACATCTGATATAGGTACATTGGACCAAGTGCTCTTATTTGGTCAACAAGATGAATGAGAAGATGAACTAATACATCAAAGTAAGTTGGTGGAAATTGCATCTCTAAACTAGAGAGAGCTTTAGCAATGTCATCCTGTAGCTGTTGTAGCGTGCTCGGATCAATGACCTTTTTCAAGATCGCATTCATGAACCAGCACAACTTTATGATCGCGTTACGAACATCTTCCGTAGGATACCACGCAAGGTAGCTGGCCTTTCACCTCCTCTAACTCCAGAAACTTCAAGTCCATTTCATACTCAACTAGGAGGGTTGTTCCTAGTATAAGTATCCCCTGCCTCTAAGCTATAAGGAACCTTTTGATGATTTGATAAACTACATGATGTTGCAGCCGAGCTGCTGAGTGTCTTACTCAAACCTTTGTTCTTCCTTATTCTTCTTGGACTTCTGAAGTGATTCCTCTGGGATCCCCTACTTCGTGCTCTATGGCTTCCGTTCAGCTGCGCCGTATTGTGTGGATTAGTTCCGGATTGTGGTTTTGCGGTCGTTCGGAGATCGAGTCGAAGTCTTTGCGGTTTCGGTGCCTCTCTCCCCGTCGCTTGGTCGCATCCAACCTTGGACAGGTATAAAGCTACCCCCGCTGTTCGCAGCAAGTTTCCTTCGATTCGTGACCTATTGTCATGAAGATTGGGCCATCCTTTTCACTGAAGTATATCGATACTTATCATGTGGTAATCAGCTCTTTGGTTGTCACGGTAGGTCTTACAATCACCCTTATATTTATCTTTGTTTTATCCATCATATACTACTGTTTTTGTTCATCACCTAAAGTCCACTAAAAAGCTACAAAAAATCCTATAGCCTTTGATGGTGTTGTTATCATTGTGTTGTTGTGTTCTTCAAGTTGCTAGCCACCATCTTCATATAATTTGTATCGTGTTTCATTTGTTATCTGCACCCCTGTTAGTATAAAAAAATTCAGAAGAAAAATCAGAGAAGAAAGAATAGAGTCAAAAAAAAAAAAAAGAAAGAAGAACGAAGAAAAAAAGAAAGAAGAGAAAAGAAGTTGAAGGGGTTTTGTTGCGATTTGTTTGCTGAAATTTTTAGTTTGTATATTCAAGTTGGTGACAATCTGCATCGCAGCAACTTCATATCTTTTGAGCTCATCAAACCACTTGGGTTGCAGTACCGTAGCCTCCCTTGATTAGCCACCCATAGCTCCACAAAAACTAAAACTGGACCTTTCGTCTTGTATCATTTCAATCGCTTTATCACAGCTGGGGTATTGCCACTTTAGCACACTCACAGTCCTTAAGAACAAGTAAGAACAATGGTAAGTAGGAGGTGAGGTTGTGCGATTCCACAAACATTTCCTATTCCACTATATATTGGTTTGAGCTAACATGGCAAGAACCAATTCAAGTGTTCATTGTTGTCGTCATGGACGAGAAGAACCACGGAGTTACGTCAATTTGAAAACTCACTACTGCAAGGCATGGAGAGGATGTTTAATGAACATCTTCCTACGCCGCGAGGTCGGGCTCGACATCAACATAGCCCAACCAACTCTCATGGTGGTTTATTTGGACCTTCTAGACAGCATCATGGAGGTGCTCATGAGATTCTAAAGGATGATCTGAAAAGAAAACAGCGAGAGAGTGAGAAACAATTTCGAGTGACCCACAAATATAGTGAGAGAGAGTCTCCAAAGCCAAATAAAACTCCACAGCTGCAAAGAACCAAGCCAATGGGAAAAGAGGGATTAGATATGATGGCTAGGAAGAGAAACTTAAAAGAATTGAGTGCACCCAATGCCATGTCCTCCCATGAGAATATTGGTGCTAAAGATAATTGTGTGTCCAAAAGAAAAATTCAGCAAGAGACACCAAGAAGGTCTTATGGACAGCAAAACCCATGTGAGCAAGAGTGCCACCAACCAAAATTGAGTACAAGAGTTCAAAATGCAAAAATGAGAGATTCCACCATACTTGAACAAGAGTGTCACCCACCAAAATTGAGTGTGAGAGCTCAAAAGGGGAAGATGAGTGATTCCAACATATGTGAGGAGAGCCACAAAAATCTGTGTGAGAGAGATATACAAAAATTGAGTGAAAAGAAGGATGACTCATGTGAGGAATTATTTGCTACTAACACGATAGTACCATCTTCTAGTCTTGTTTCTTGTGTGATGCAGGCTCCTAAAGGAATGGAAGTGGTGGATTATGATCAGCCCCCAATGTTCGATGAGGAAGATCCAGTGATGGCCATGGATAGTGATGCTGAAATTTCGTTGTTTCACATGCAACATAATGTTCATATTGAAGCACAAGACACAAAAGTGATTGTTCATCAAAATCCAAGTGAGAATGAGAGCTACACAACCAAATTGAGAGAGAGCAAAAACAAAAGTGAGTTGTGTGATTCCACCAACAACGAGATTGAGAGTATCAACAATGCGAGTGTGAGATAAACACCGCAGAAAAATAGGGAGTTTGAATGCAAGTCATGTGAGGATATTTTTGAAACTAACACTCTCATCTCTACTTCTAGTGTTGTCTTTTCAAATCTCAGGTATGCAATAAGAATAAAGAAGAGATGGCTACTCATGACAAGACCATACTTGTGGAGAGAAGTGAGAAGGTAGCCATCCATCTAAACCCATTGTGTGCTGCCCAACACATGAACCATGAAAAGGAAAGTGGTAAGATTTCAGAAGTGTCATCCATGATACTTGCACTACCACAAAGTCTGAGAGGTATTGAAAACAATTCAGATCTAAATCTTTATAATAATGTGGTGAGTAATTTTGATAAAACACATGGTTCAAATGGTATTGACTATACACAAAATGTTTGTGCTGATTTGACTATTTCACATGTTCACTCGTGTGCTGAAATTTTGCATGATGATAGCCAATGTTTAGTCATGCATGATCCTTTCTATGCTTTGATATGGTTCATATACATGATGCTTTGCACTCACATATCTGATACTTTACATGTAAATAAATTTGATAATTTGGAAATAAATACTCATGATGAATTCCTTGCAAAAATATCTCATCCTTTATGTGCAGGCTTTGTCATATTTGATACATGTGTTGAGGTCAATAACATACTTGAAAATGTCTTTAAGATGGCATCCATGAAATCCTTTAGTACTCCCAATAGTTGCAAGTTTACATTCAATTTGATTGGACATCACGACGCAAATAAGCTTTATGTTTGTGCTATTTGCATAACTTGTGACAAGCTTACTGATTTGAAGATAAATAGACTTTGCAATGATTCTTGTGAGCCATATTTTTCTGAATTTGAGATGAAAAGACTGTATAGTGACCTCAGTACAGGACCAAAAATGTTCTTCTCTTGTTCATATGTTCCACCGAAAGAAAGAAATCTTCAGCAACTATGCTCCATTCTTTCACCCAAAACTTTCCATCTTCATTTGGAACCATTGAGATTGACAAGGACATCTCTGAATTGTTGGATATGATTGTTCAGAATATGTCATTCTTATCTTTTGATGTGTGTGACCTTGCAAGGATGAAATATGATAACATGAATCAAATGATTGGCTTGAAAGAAACTTTTGTTCTACCATCTTCTAAGCTATTTATATGTTCACCAAAGTTGAGAGAATGTTTCTTGCATGAAAAAGGAAATAATATGAATATGAATTATAAAGAAACAAAAGAGCAAAACAAAATAAAATCTTATTCAAATTGCCATGTACATCCACCCTCTATTTTGTTTAGGTTGATTTCAGGTAATCAAAAGTCGTGGACGACTTTTCTTGAAGGGAGGGAGGATGATGTGACCATGCAAAGACGATCAACATTCACCATTTATTTTAAGCTACCATTCAAGGTGAAAGCTAAACTTGATTTCAATTTATTTAGATTTCCACCTACAAGGCTACTACTTGGTTTGTATGATTATAAATTCGAACACCTTGCTGTGATGGAAGAACATCGTGATGTTATCAAACAAGTCGATGCCGTAGTACAATTATTTGGATCACAAGAATTAGAGTCGAGGACGACTCCTTTTCAAGAGGGAGAGGATGATGAGGACATGACACCGATTACTCATGTTACACTTGAACAAGTGTATGAAGCACCATTATTGACACGAAGACATGCCATTAAGATTCAAGAGCAGGCTTTCATAAGATGGAGCTGCTGCTGGACCGAAGGAGAAAAGATGGTTTACACAGAAGCTGAACCAACACACCATTTGGCAGGCAAGACGGACCAGCATAAAGAAACATTCATAACTCTGAATTTTTTGAAGCTTTAGAGGCCCATGAGGACATTTTGTAATGCTCATCAAGTCTATTTTCTAATACAATAAACCTCACCACTTTTGGACGTGTTAACATTGAGATATACACAGTTTAGTTAAGACTGCTCAGAAGATCAAGGGTCTCACGGTCAGCCTATTGGTACAATTTCTCATGCAAAACTGTACCAATGCACAATCTGTCATGATGCCAGCTGCACATGCCTGGAAAGCTCTTAGAGTCTACTTTCACACACAACAAACGGTTCGTCACTTGGACTTTCCAATAAGGAGTTATGGTCAGTTTAGTGGAAACTGCTCTGGAGGCCAATAGTCGCGCGAGACTCCACGCTTTTCCATCTCGTGGAGGCCTTTCACCTCCTCTAACTCCAGAAACTTCAAGTCCTTTTCATACTCAACTAGGAGGGTTGTTCCTAGTATAAGTATCCCCTGCCTCTAAGCTATAAGGAACTTTTTGATGATTTGATAAACTACATGATGTTGCAGCCGAGCTGCTGAGTGTCTTACTCAAACCTTTGTTCTTCCTTGTTCTTCTTGGACTTGTGAAGTGATTCCTCTGGGATCCCCTACTTCGTGCTCTACGGCTTCCGTTTAGCTCCACCATATTGTGTGGATTAGTTCCGGATTGTGGTTTTGCGGTCTTTCAGAGATCAAGTCGAAGTCTTCGTGGTTTCGGTGTCTCTCTCCCCGTCGCTTGGTCGCATCCAACCTTGGACAGATATAAAGCTAGTTATCCCCCGCTGTTCGCAGCAAGTTTCCTTCGATTCGTGACCTACTGTCGTGAAGATTGGGCCATCCTTTTTACCGAATCATATCGGTACTTATCAATAGGATAAATAGATTAACCTGTCCTCTCCCTATTTCTAAGAGTCTGATTTCCATTTTTGCCATATCAGGTCAACCCAAACATTTTGCTATGTCAAGGGTTATATAACCATTGCATGCTGCAGTCATTGTAGGAGTTCTAGCACCTTTGTGTGTCTCCAAGTGGTGCCCCGTGGTGTCCATCTGTACACTGTAATATATACAAAATCAGATTCAAAACATCTTGAGATGTCTTCTTTGGTTATGAGGAGCCCTGAGTTGCGTCTTTTGAATGGCTGTACTATCTCACATATTCTGAACTTCATTCTCTCTTTAAGTTGATATATATGAAAATGGATGTGCTTAATACAACACACAAAATTGTATAATTTAAATAAAGCTATTAGTTTTCACTGTGTGTGTGTGTGTGTGTGTGTGTGTGTGTGTATATATAACAACCCAAAAGGTATCGTATCCACACTTTCGGCCTGCCTCCGGACTAATCCCCGCCTCCTCCGCTCGCATGGAACCGCCGCCCCCCACGACGTTGCATCGCCCGGCTCCTTCATGCCCTCTCCCGATCTCCATCCTGCAACCACGTCCGCATGCTCCCGCCGGCTCGCCGCAGCCACATCTCCGCGCCTCCCCAACCACCTCCGTCGGAAGTCGAAACCTGGAGCCCGAGTCGGACGGGGACGGGGACGGGGATGGGGGGTCGTCGTGCGAGGAGCCCGAGGCCGCATGGCGGCGGGGGCGGGAAGTTCCAGCGGATGGTGGACGTGGTGGCGGACGAGGCCGCGGGGCCGGACGCGGTCGTGGCGGCGCTCATGGAGCTCTGCGAGGCGCTGTCGTTCTGCGCGGAGGACGCCGGCAGGTACTTCCCCACCGAGGCGGCCGCGCGGGCGCTGGTGCGGCGGGCCGGCGGCGATGGCACGGGGGCGGCTACCCCGGACGTGATTCTGCTGTCCGTGCGCGCCATCACGTACCTCTGCGACGCCATGCCGCGCGCCGGGGACGCCGTCGTCCGCCACGGACTCCTCCCCGTGCTCTGCTCACGGCTGCTAGCCATCGAGTACCTTGATGTGGCTGAGCAGTTAACCCAAAAGCTATTACGGCCTGATTGGGTGATCACATTTACCTTGAGGCCCTTTATCTGAACCGTCGTTCTGTTGCGTATGCAGTGCTTGCAAGCTTTTCAGAAGATATCACGGCGGCAGCCTACCCAGTGCTTGCAGGCGGGCATGATCAACGCTGTGCTGGCATACATTGACCTCTTCGCTGCAAGTATCCAGGTTAGAATCTTAAAGAAATCACCTCTGAAACTGAGAATTGAGTACATGTGCTAATTTGATGCCCACTTCTGTGGTTCAGAAGGTTGCAGTGTCAGCTGTTGCAAATGCCTGCAAAAAGGTCCCGGCAGATTGCTCCCAGTTTGTCCTGGATTCGGTCCCAACTCTGTGTAATCTTCTGCAATCTGAGGACAAAATGGTACTGTTGTTCCCCCATCTAACTGAGATCATTTTGCCATGTAAAGACTGCTCTGCTTTTGTTTCTAAGTGATGCCAATTTCCAGATAGTGGAGAAAGTTGCAGCTTGCTTGATAAGCATTGTGGACTCCTTTAGCACTTCAGTTGATCTTGTCGATCAGCTATGTCACCAGGGTGCTATACAGAAGGTCCTACCTTTGATCCACACTGGTGGACTCACGTCCCTTAGCCCATCGACATCCAGTGTATGTTTGCTCTACAACTTCTTGCTTATGCTCGATATGTGTTGAGTTAGCTCACCATTGTGTCTCGTGGTTGCAGAACCTGATTGGGCTTCTTGCTAAGCTAGCCTGTACTTCACTTGTGGCAGTCAAGTCTCTGTTTGAGCAGGGTGTTAGTGGCACAATAAAGGGGATTTTGATCAATTCAGACATCTCTCATGGCATGCCATACTTGCCTCTGGAAAAACAAAACAATCAGGTTTGTCTTTTCATAGCTTTGCCACCAGCCAAGTAGTACTAGCTGTGAATAGCAGATACGTTCTATTGCATGTGCTTTTCACAATAAATTTTTTATAACAAAACAATCTCTTATAAGTCGAAACCTGCGTCATCATCACCGTCGCGGTCGAGTCCGCCACGAGCCGCCGGTCGCTGCCCTCGCGCAACAAGGTGAGGGCGGCCCGGCGAATCGAGCGGCAGCGGTTGCCGAGAACACTAATTTGTTGTCTGTCAATTTCTCTGATGTCCTTCATTTGCAAAGAAGACAAGAAGTTGTTGGGAACTAGAGAAGGTGAGTGTTCACTGTTTTAGCTAGCTGCTGTTGAGACTAGGTAGTTCACAATTCGTATTCTATTCTGAATGTGTATTTTGGGCGACTGCTATTTTGTAAAGTAGGTAGATGCAGCATGCAGGTGCCAGCAACGACAACTCAGTCTTCTTACAGGTGAGGGGCATTCACTTTGTACTTTTAGCTGTACTTGGCTACTTGCTACATTCGCATTAGCTAAATTTATTTTTCTATACCTTGCAAGTGGTAAAGAAACACATACGAGTCTCTTTGTTCACTTATTAATTCTTGATGAACGGTTGGGTAATTGGGTAAATGATACACCTATTTTTTAAAATGCAAATTATCTTGTAACTAATCAGGGTTGCAAAAAGTGATGGGCGATATCCAGCTGCTTCGCTAGGCTCAAACTCAGTTTCTTCAGCAACAAGGAGGATCAGATTACATGTAACTGTATGCAAATCATCTCCGCCTGTTGTGTCACCCATCACCAAAACAATCAGTCCTTCATCCATCAGGAACAAGAGATGTCACTGCGGATGTATTAGGCACTCAGTTTTAGTTTTCAGACTAGCACATCTGATGAGATGCAGTCCACCTGCTCCATTGAACTTTGTAATCTCTGATGGCACCACCATAATTGCAGCTTCTTGCTGCTAATATAAATTGCTCTTTAATAAAAAAAATGAATAACCTTGGTTTGTTGGTTTCCTTTGCATGAGTATTGTTGTTTCTTTGTTTTATGTGCATCCCTAAATGAAGCCGTGGCAACGCACGGGCACTATACTAGTATATATATATATATATATGCTTATTTTTCTTCTCTATGGCAGGGCCAGACGGATAACAGTAAAGGAAACCAAACGGAAGGGATATTTTGGTCTATAGGGCACCGCAACGTGGACTGCTGCTTTTGGTTACAGTTGAATACAAGTTTTGTTACATAACACTCTCATAGTGTAACTTTTGTTATAAGAGATCTACCTTTCGAGGAGAAATATTTTGTTCACTACCTCTGTTGAGGCGTACAAAATAAGCACCATCTGTAATATAACGGGCATGTCCACTGGCCATAAGCGGCAACGCCGCGGTCCTTTCTAGTATGAATATGAATGCCGCCGGCTGGGCTGGTGGTTTGAGTCAACGTGGACTGTCTGCGGCTTCCGAAATGACGGTTGATGATCCGGTTGATGCGAGCGGCTGGCCTCTGGACAGATAGCGTGCAAGACAGGGGTGCCTCTCCAATAAGCAGCGATGGCCGAACAATCTCCACCAAAGAGGAGCAGCAGCCTTTGGGAGAGGCTTATCATCTGAGAATGAGTGCTTTTGTGAAGTTATGTTGCTGTGTTGATGCCAGACTTGTGGACATCATTATTTCTAGCTATTGATGCCAATTGTATCGTATTTGATCTATATGTTAAATATATGTGTTGTAGTTGAAACCATTATAGAACAGAAATATGATGTTTGTGTAGGTTTATCATGAATGAATTATTGTATTGAAATTGCAGATAAATGAGGCCTTTCCAGAATACAGTTTTCCTGTCGGTATACATGAATTTCTGTCGGACTCAAGTTGATGGAAAATTATTTTTCTGTCGGGCGAATGTTGTATTTTGACGTTGTCACCCGACAGGGGAAACTTTTTTCTGTCGGTACGCTAGATATTCCTGTTGGTCTTAAGATGACAGAGAAAAAAATTCTAAACCTGACGAAGGACTATTTCCCTGTCGACGCTGTACCGGCAAGAAATTTGACAGAAAAATTCAATGACCGACAGGAATATTCAATTTCCCTGTCACTATATTACTGTCGGTATTTTCCTGTCGGTAAACCGACAGAAAATTGAAAAACTAATTTTCCTGTCGGTATTTTGTATTTTCCTGTCGGTATCGCACCCGACAGGGAATTTTTAGTTTCCAATGAACCTGCACATTCGAGGAGAGTGATGAAATATCACTTGAGGCTCGGAGTTTCACTTGTTGGGTGCGAATACTATCTGACAAAGGCTATGAAACAGAAATACATACCGAAGTGGTTAAACTAAGATAGGTAATCAAATTTCTTAAAATGAAAATAGTTGGCATGCAGACGAAACGAAAGAGTTTCGGGCAGGGCGATCTCTTTATCTTTACGGTTGGACAAAATTGCAGGCCATGAATGGCATCCATTAGAGTGCAAGGACGTTCTGTTATGACGAAATCCAGCGAGGCACCTTTTGCTTTCGCAAAGTGCGAAATGTTCAGTATTAAGCGAAGTAGAAGCATGCCGCCTTTTCGCCGAAATAGCAGCACGCTTCCCGTTTCACGCGAGATGTATGCTGCATGCAGGAATGAGTGGTCGGTCGTCCTTCTTGGCGATCTGAAACCCAGAATATGTTCCAAGAGTGCAGTGGTCCATCCGCCTTGTCTCTTTCCCTGTCTTTACGAAGTAAAATTTGATCCGGCGTGCTGTTAGCCTGTTAGAGTGGGCGAATAAACATATATATATGTAGGGAAAATTAGATCTATAGCACTGAAAGATCCCCAGTTTAGAAAAATACCACTGAAAGATTCAGTATTAGAAAACTAGCACTGAAAGGTTACTCCGTTATTGGCTTCTACCATCCACGCTAAATAGACGTTAGCTGTCAAAAAAATCTTCTCTATGACGCATGGGCCCCACCTGTAAGCTTCATCTTCAACCTCCAGCCATCAATACGCAGCGAGGGAACAGGAGGAGCTCGTGCGGAGTCCTGGCTGCGTCGAACTGACTGGGCGCGTGCGAAGGCCTGGGCGCACGGTGGCAGCTCCTCAGATGGGCACGCGATGTCACAGGGCAGAGGCGGCTTCGCAGATGTCTGTGGCCGCCGGCCGCCGAGCGCCGGCCAAGGACGGAGGCTGGAGAGGAGGACGGAGCCGCGGAGGGCCGCGCGCCGCGTTGGGACTCGGGAGCGACTCGCGTCTCGCGAGCGGTGAGCGGGACGGAGAGGGGCTAGTGCCTGGTGCGACGCTCCTCGGCTCCGAGCACGCAACTCCAACTCTGAGCAGAGCACACGACTCCTCGAGCTCCTTCAACATGAGCCTGAGCACGCGAGTCCTCTGCCTCCTCTTGACCGTGAGCTCGTAGATGGTGGTAGCGCCTCCATCACCAGCGTGTGCAACTACGGCCGTGGCAGTCGGTGAAGGCGGCTGCGGCGGTGCGCGCCAGGCGAGCTGCATACGGCTCGGAAGCGGAGGAGGTCGAGCGACGGAGGCACGCGACGACGAGGTCGAGCAGGTTCTCGTGGAGCCCAGCCCAGTTGGCCATGGCAATAGCGCGAGATGTCGTTCTTGCGTCTGCTGCTGCGTGCGTGTGTTACTTCCTCCTCCCTTATGCTGCGTGGGTACTTGTGTTCTGTTGCTGCGTGGTGTGGCTAACGTGAAGTTCACAGAGATGCTAAAAAACTATAACGGTGGGAGCTTTCAATGGTATTTCTCTATATCCCAATCTTTCAATGGTACTTTTCTAAATGTTGAATCTTTCAGTGCTATAGATCCAATTTTCCCATATATGTATGACTGCGAATCAACTTGAAGACATTCACTTGGCGAAGAAAAGCCAAAGAGACTTGACCGAATAAATTAATGCCTGAAATGCCGAATTTGTTAATGTGCTAAAAATAGAACTGAGCAAATTGTAAGCGGTAGGGCTTAAACATGTTAATGAGCTAGAAACCGAAATGCTGATTCATTAAAAAAAACGCTGCTTTCGGCTGATGATAACTAGTTTTGGGAGCCGAATTATTCTGCGGAATTCTGAACAACCTTCTCGCTTCAGGGCCATTTCGCTCGGGCAAAATGGTATTTGCCGCTTGGAGAAACCTTACTGTCCGTAGAATAACCGAAAAGCCTTTCGGCACGTCGACGGCGCCCCATACGCATGGGAACGTGGCGCCCTTTCAGCATAGCCGAAAGAGTATTCGGCAAGTCGACTTGGTTTTCGTCCTGGCTGGCAGCGAGCATGCAGGTGGAGCTGGAGTAAGCTATTCGCGTTAGCTTCCTTCGAAAAGGTGCTGACTGCCGAATGTATATATGGTTTGATGGTTAAAGCAAAGAATATATGTGTGTGTATATGTTTATAAAAGAGCCCGTGAGAAGACTTTATTTAAACTGCCGAAAAGATGGTAATGATTTGCACTATTTCTAAATAGGTAGCGCTGGGAAACTAAGGAATTTAAAGTGAAATGGTAATTGAGAAAGGAAGATGCTTACCTGTTGGAAAGCCTGCAAGGTTAATGACCCTAGGATGCATATTGTAAATAATATAAAAGCGACGAAAAGTAACAAGGGTGAGAGAGAGAGAGAGAGAGAGAGAGCAGAGAGCATTGGGGGGGGGGGGGGTTGTCCTTACCATCGTGAAGCTGGGAAGAGGCAGAGGAGGAGATTGGCAGTGGTGAGCTTGGAAAATGGCGGCGGCTAGGGTTTGGGGGCTCGGGACGGCTGCGAGTGAGAGAGGGATAGGGGGTGGTGGAGGCCGCTATTTGTATTAGTGGCGGTGCTGCTGCTACGAGTGAGGAGTAGCAAGCGTGGGGGAGCGGCAACGGCGGCGCTGCTGACCGCGGGCGAGCGGCAGAGCACGAGGTGCAGGGAGGAAGGCGACCGGGCAGCTGGGGGCCGCTGACAGGCGGGCCCCACCTGTCGGTGGCGCTGATGCGCCTGCCCTGCTTGCCAGCGAGAGCCTGCGGGAGCAGGCGTGGCGGCGGCTGCTTGGCTGGGCTGCTGCTGGCTGATGGGCCGAGGCCCATCATTGCATGGAGAGCGTGCGAGAGGTCAGGGCAGGCCGCTGTGTGAAATGTTGCAAGAGTGGCTTAAATCAGGGTTACTTAGGCCCTGTTTGGAACACATGAAATTTTCCCTATTTCTGCGTTTCTCCTATAAAATTGAACTGATCTTGTGAAATTACTATACGATTCTTGTGAAATTTTTGCATTCCAAATAGGCCCTTCACTACCGGAACGGCCCTTTTTGCCGATGGCCGGCCGCCATCGGCAAAAGGAACTTTTCCCATCGGCAAAAGGTTTGCCGATGGCAAAGGTCGTGGCCATCGGCAAACCCCCATCGGCAAACATTTCATCGGCAAAGCGGGTTTGCCGATGGCCACCGACATTGCCATCGGAAACCCTTTGCCGATGGCCACGCGTGCCATCGGAAAATCCGCCACGTCGCCCGACGCGCCGTCAGCCGACGGTGGCTTTGCCTATAGCCGACGTGGCTTCGGCCATCGGCAAACTCATTTTTATTTTTTTGAATTTTTTTTGCCGATGGCCAAGGCCGTCGGCAATAAGTTTGAGCCGATGGCCGAGGCCATCGGCAAAAAAATTTCAAAAAAAAAAAAAATGGGTTTGCCGATGGCCACGGCCATCGGCAAAGTTATGGCAAGTTTGCCGATGGCCCCGGCCATCGGCAAACCTGGGATTAGCCGAATCATAACCCCAACCTGGAAAAAAAAAAATTATTTTTTTCTGTTTTCTTTCCATTTACATTACAATTTAGCACATGCATCACATATATATCAATTAACCCACATATATAGCATATAATCCACATATATAGCAACGAAATACGGCTTTAAGCATCGATACATGTCCATCGGAATCCAAACATATCCGGGCCACAAGCAAAAGAGTCATACATGTCACAAGTCATCCATACATATCTCACAAGCTACAAGACTAAACCTAGCTAGTGGCGCCGTCCCCTTGGGTCCCGGAGCCCCCAGCAGCATCCTCCCACGCAGGCCAACTCGGCTGCCCTGGGGCCGCGGCGTACTGCCAGTGGCCGACGTGCTGCGGAGGGAGCACGGCAGGAACGGAGTGCCCCGGGTGCGGTGGGGGACCCCAGTACGTCTGCGTGGGGAAGCCCTGGTACGGTGGCGTGGGGAAGCTCTGGTACTGTGGAGAAGCTCCTGGTGGGCTTGGAGTCGGGTTCGAACCCGCCGACGGTGCCTGCACAAAGAACAAGTGATGTAATTAGTACAACTCCCCGCAAAATTTCGGAGCACCTCCCCGCACGGGGAGGTTCCAAAACTCCGCAATAAACATGGCACGAAGGCCAAACATGGGCACGAAGGCCAAACATGGCACGAAGGCCAAACATGGGCACGAAGGCCAACTGACGCGACAAGCTAAAGCGAGAGGCAATGTACTCACCCGACCAAGTCCAGGAAGAGGTAGTGCACCAGTCAGTGGAACTACCGGTGGTGGAGCGTAGATCGAGGCAGGAGGCGGGTCCATTCCCGGGATCCGCATACCAACGAAAGAGAAACCGTCGCAGATATGCACTGATCCGCATACCAACGACCGCGAATCTCTTTCGGACGGGAGACGCCTAACTCGGTTACATCATCTACGACGAACAACTATAAGCAAGAGAGGTGAATAGTTATACCTAGGGTGCCGGTGGAGACAGTCTAGCGGGGCAGTGGCGAGGCGGGGCAGTGGCGAGGCGACACGGCCCAGACGAAGACGATCGGCGTCGCCCAGCTACTCCAGAAACACTGCAAAAGAAAGAAAGAAAAAAACAATATCAGTACAAAATTTCGGCAGAACCTCCCCTGCACGGGGAGGTTCACAAAACCTGCAAGAAAGAAAGACAGTTCAATGGCCGACAACACATATACGGCACGAAGGCCACACATCCACATACTCGGCACGAAGGCCGTAAACAACACATACATGGCACGAAGGCCACACATGCACAATCTAGGCACGAAGGCCGTCAACAACACATACGGCACGAAGGCCAACAACATGGACCATTACCTTCTTCTCCGGCGACGGACGAGGTGCACGGCGTGGACGAACGTCGTCAACGTACGGTGTCAACGATCATCCCTTCTCCTTCCAAATGCTACTGCAACAAAGAAGACAGCACATCCGAAAGAGTTAGCATGGTGATCAATAGAATCCATTTCTCATCTCTCACCCTATGAAGGGATCCAAACAGGCCCTCGACATGACATGTGCTTATCAAGCAATATACAAAAGACCTACTCGAAGCCAACATGTGTGTTGTTCATCAATCACATACAGAATAGTTAGTTCATTATCAAGGGGTTCGGACACCGGAAACAGCCCAGCCTTAAAGCATTATCACTACGGACAACAAGCACAACACATTTGCGCTGTCTACGCTGTCCTCGAATAAATTTCATCTGCAATAAGCAAACAGCTAGCATGCCATTTCCACTGCCCTTGAACAAATTCGGCTATAAACGAAGAACACAGCACATTTGCTATTCGCCAGTCCTGCTATTCGCCAACCCATCATGCCCACTACACCAAACAGGAACAAACCAGGCAAATTCCCCCCCCGATCTGGAACTCGTCTACGGCCACAGGCTAAAACGGAGGGGCGGTGGGAGGCAGCTCCGATCTCACCTTGTTGGGCCGGGTCCCGCTCCGGGAGTGGGCGGGCGCGGGAGGAGCGGGAGGCGTCGATCGGAGCTCGGTGGGGACGGCGGGCGGGTGCCGGAGCAGCCGGGCGGCGTGGATACCGGAATCCCTCACGGATCCGAGCAGGAGGGGTACAGGCGAACGGCGGGCGGGCCAGCGCCGGTTCTTCCGAGTCGGGCGACGGGGCGCGGCGTCTGGCACTTGAGACGTGGGAGGGAAGCGGCGCGGCGACCGATCGGGGAGGGCAGCGGAGCGCTCGCCGCTTCCTTCCCCTTCCCTTGTGTCCTTCGGGGTGGAGCGGGCGCAGCGCAGCGCAGTTTTACCAGAGAGAGGTAGAGGAGGATGCGCAGCCGCAGCTTGCTTCACCGCCGGAATCGGAAGGGGGCGGACGACGGCGCGGTGGCGGGCGGGCGGCGGGCGGAGGCGACGCGCACGCGAGAGCGGCGGAGGCGGGGAGGCGGGGGAGCGGCGGCGGCGGTGCTCGGGAGCGGCGGCGCGGGAATGGGCTCGCCCGGGGGCGGCGGAGCGCGGATCGGGGGCGCGGCGGCCGCGGGTGCTCGGGCGGCGGCTGCGGGTGCTCGGGGGTGAATGGGGAGAGAGAAGGGTTCGGGGAGGTGGGCCGGGCCGGGGGTGAATGGGGAATGGGGCTGTGGCGTCTTTTTAAAAAAAAAAGACAAGACTTTGCCCATGGCCACCTAGGCCCGGCCATCGGCAAAGTCGCCCACGTGGCGGTAGGCAGCGGCCGCGCATAGGGTTTGCCGATGGCCACTGGACCCGGCCATCGGCAACACTTTTTGCCGACTGCATTCCCAGGCCGTCGGCAAACTTGGCTTTTTTTTTTTTTTATTTTTTCTTCCAATTTTTTCTGGTAAATTCCTACCTCAAATACAACCCACCTCCAAATCTTGGGATATTTTTGAACTTTTTAACTATATTTCGTGAATTATTTCTTTTACTTTGTATTTTCCCACCGACTTCAAATTTGAACTTGCATGTACATGAAATAATGAGACTTTTTGATCCGAAAGATGATATTCATGATTCGCCGAGTATGTTGAGGCCGCATCCAGCACCTCGCATGAAATTACGACCATTTTGTCGTCGTAACGTCGGGAGTCACGTGCACGGAAGGTGTTTTTAAATTATGTAAAATCCAAACGAAGTCCGAAATTGACGAAACTTGACGAGTTGTCTCACCATCGCATGTGGAGTCTCTGATAAAAATTTCAAAAATTTTCGAGCAAGTTGTAATGTCGGATGATCAAAATCTAAACATCTCCACATGTCATCACTTGTGATCACATGTGGAGTTGTCTCGGGGTTTTGGCGATCCGACGTCACAACTTGCTCGAAACTTTTTCAAATTTTTACCACAAACTCCACATGCCATGGCCACACAACTAGTCAAGTTTCGTCAATTTCTGACTTCGTTTCAATTTTATATAATTTAAAAACACTTTCTGTGCACGTCACTCCCCACGCTACAACGGCAAAATGGTCGTAATCTCATGCGAGGTGCTGGATACGGCCTCAACATACTCCGAGCATCATGAATACCATGTTTCGGATCAAAAGTTCTATTATTTCATGTACCTGCAGTTCAAAACTGGAGTTGGGAAAATTGCAAAGAAACAGAAATAATTCACGAAATATAGCAAAAAAAACTCAAAATGGTCCCAATTTTTGCAGGTGGGTTATATTTGAGGTAGGAAGGCACCAGAAAAAATGGAAGCAAAAATCAAAAAAAAAAAAACAAACTTTGCCGACGGCCTCGGGAAGGCCGTCGGCAAAAATAGATTACCGATGGCCGGCCATCGGCAAAGGTCGTGGGCCTGGCGGCTCCCGAGGGTGCCACGTGGCCGTATTTTGCCGATGGCTGACCACCGCCATCGGCAAAGCTTGCCGCCATCGGCAAACAAGCCGATTCCGGTAGTGCTTACAATACATTCTGTTTGCAACTATGAGACACTTTACCCTGAACTCTGAATCTACCAATTACTGGGATTAGCAGAAGAAAAACTGAAGATTGAACGAGAGCAGCACTTACAACGCCACCACCTTGCCATCATCTGAGCAACTCACTCCCCGATTCGACGAAGATCCAGTAGGATCGTCTGCTACGCTATAAAAGAGGGGCACCACCGCCACCACTATAGATTCCACTGCTTACCTGTGAGGCTGTGACCCGTGGTGATTGACTGACCGACTGTACACACGATTGTACACACCGACTATACACACGGAATGACTGACCCGTGGTGATTGACTGACCGACTTACCGACTGCTTACCATTGACTGACCTGTGAGAGCTCAGATCTTTCGCGCTGTGGGAGGGACACACGGATTGGATTGCATACCACCGCAAGAAACGATTGGATTGCATACCACAGCAAGAAACGAATCAAGATGCCATAACCGACCAATCTTACCATCTGCAAAACCAGAGTGCAGACCAACTATGGGGGTCACGTGCCCAGATTTGATAGATGAGTGAGAGCCCGTGTCTGGTTTCAAGTTCCGGGATAAAAAGCTGACTTCTGCATGAGCTAAGGGAGATAATATGGACTTTTCCCTTTGTAAAATTCTAGCGGTGTGCTCTCCATCCCTGAGAATCTCTTTTGCCCATTTCTGTAAGGTGCTTTTGTAGTAGCGTTTAAACGTGCGCACTAGGATATTGTGTGCAAGCATGCATTCAAACGGGTGAATGTGCGTGCGTGTTTTGTGAGTATCAATGCCTGACTAAGAAAAAGAAACCATCAGGCAGGGCAGAACAAAAATAATGAGAAACAACAAAGAAGTGTGCATTCGCTGACATTTGCTCGTGCCCCAGCACGAAAGCTGACAAGAATAGAGTATATGCTCACCTGGAAATTTGGTTGAAATTGCTGAGGGCTTTAGGCGGAAAAATATATTTGGCAAGCATATATTCTTTTCCCTTCCAAAAACCTAACCTGTTTTTTTTATAATGAAAACCTAACCTGTCATCGGCTCCGCCTATATAGCCATCAGCTTGCACCAAGCAAGGCGAGTTGTGGCCTTGTGGGTAATAGTTCTCCCTCGCTTGTGCAAATTCCTGGAATAATACTGTATTATATTGCAACTTACGTCCAATTAATCCTCAGCAGTGAAGAATTGAAGGCACGAATGAGTTCATCAGTGATAGCCGTCCGAGAAAAGGAGGACTTGAAAGAAGTTACGAATAAGTCTAAGGAAAAGCTGGTATACCTTTATCTTGATTCATTTCCACACACAAGTAAACCAAAATATAATTGAGATATTTATTTTTGTAGAATTCCTTTGTGCTATTTATTCATTATTCTCTCCCCGTCTTTCATACGCAATTTTCCCACGCCCAATTTAAGGTGATACTGGAGTTCATGGGATCTGTGTCCTACCGCCTGGCGTGCGAGGCCATGAAGCCGATTCTAGATGGAATCGCGAAACAAAAAGATGCCTACTTCTATACAATCGACGTCGACAATGATCAGTTCAAGGTATATATCGTATAGATTACATTTATATATATCAAGATAGAAAGCACTTAATACGTTTGCACGCTCAATTTAAAGATTTCATGTTTTATCTCCTTTTTATGAAAGGCATAAAGTCCTGATAATTTATAAGCCCTAGAAAGTTTGACTTATCATGCTTAGTTCTATTTTCAAAAATAATTTGAAAGGCTTTTTTTTGTTTCATAGTATTAGAATTGCTAAAAAAAATAAAGGTGTATATATAAGGCACACACGCATATTAAGATTCAAACTTTAAAATCTTTGATCAATAATTTGATATAGTTAAATTTGTAATTAAATGTACTATCCAATTATCATAAGATTATAAGTATAATTAATATTATATATAATAAGTAAATAAATAGTAAAAATATAATTTGGGAGATCATATCATATCATATCAAACTGCTCCTTATAAAAAGGATCGGATGGGGTGTGTTATATATATATGGAGAGAGAGAGAGAGAGAGAGAGAGAGAGAGAGGGAAATTATTTCGTACCATAGGAGAGTTACTCCCATGTGTATATCTTTAGATTTAGGGTGTGTATGACCTAATGCAGTGTATATAGATGAAGTATATGATCATACTAGACTATTTAAAGTAGTATGTACGTCAAGTATGAAAGTATACATAGAGTATAGGGTTATACTTATTTTATATATGTTATAGTCACATTTTAGTAATATATTAAAAAGTATGGGCTCTTAAGAAAAATTTCGCATAGTAAGATTTGAAGTATCTTAAATTGAGTATATAAATATACTCAAACTGGTAAATTTGTATGCACACATACACAATGTAGTTTATTGAAGGTGGGAGTAACTACTCCTGTGTGTATAAGGCGAGCCTAAGTTGATTAATTAATTAATCGTACGTTACATGCAGGAAACCGCGAAGAAGTTGAAAGTGCAGGCCCTGCCGACATTCTTGATGATAAAGGACACCAAGACGGTGAGCCGCCTTGTTGCGCCCAGCGAGGAGGAGCTCACCGACAGCATCGACAAGGCCTTAAACCCGCAACAAAATTAAATGATCACGATCTCTGTGATCAATGGAGTACGCATTTACACATTATTACTGGAGTATGACTATACACCTACAGTAACATGCATGCGTGCACATGACTCATCGGTGCAGTGTGCCCATCGAGAGTACCTACCCTGTATGATGCGGTGTATGTCTCCCTAGCTATATATATCCGCCTTCATTTCTTCGGGACGACTAGATCCCGACTTGACGCCCTAAAGAAATGTACAATAAAAGTAAGGGTTTGAAGTATGTATATATATGTAATAGATTGCCTAATAATAAGCTTCCTACTACTCCTAGCTCTTATCGTCTTGCTCATGTGTGATGCCATCATCATGGCTAGGTGACCTATATATTAACCCTTCTGTCTGCATATTAAAAAAAACAAAATTCTAAAATTTAAGGGCCATTTAGATGCTGGAATTTTATAGAAATCAGTTCATTTTCTTAAGGAAAAATGTAAAAAAACAAAAAAATCACCACAATTCAAAGAGAGACTAAAATTGTAGTCAAGATGTAGGCTCCCTATTAGACTCTCGGTGATGGCCGAGTTCATTGTCACAGAAAAACGTAAAAAACGAAAAAAATTACCACAATTCAAAGAGAGCCTAAAATTGTTGTCAAGATGAAGGCTCCCTATCGACCCTCGGTTATGGCCGGAGCGTCAAGAGAAGCCTCTGCTCGGCAAGAGAGAACAATGGTAAGTCAAGCTACTAAAACTCGGAGAAAAACATTGTATATCTCTCTTTTCAATTGTTACAAGTACCGTATTTATAGTGAGGAGAGCGATCGCTCCCAATATTACAAGACAACCCCACTCTATCGACTACATTCTCAGCATATTTGGGGTACAATGGTCTTTTGCCTAGATCCACTGATCCCATGGTCCATGCTTGCCTCGCTCCTCACGCCTCCAAACTGGGGAGTGGTGACCCCTCAAGTCCCCTGAAAGTTCAATCTTCCTCATGCTCATAGTGCACCTTTGGGAGATGGACTTTCGTGCGCATGTAGGGAATCGAACTCACAACCTAAGGTCTCGTGTGAACCTCCCCTACCACTTCATCCCAAAGTCACTTTATGACTAAAAGAATGATGCTTTAATTTTGTATTCATTTTATTGAATCTTGTAATGAATATTTGAGGCCCTAAATAATTTCAAATGAACAAAGTTTGAACTAAAAAGTCTTAGATCTCATCAAGTACTATATCCAGGGAGTAGTTACTCCCATGTGTATATCTCCAGATTTAGGGTATATATGGCCTGACGAAGTGTAAGTAGACGAAGTAAATGATCACACTAGACCATCTACGGTAGTACGTATGTCAAGTATGCAAGTATACATAGAGTAGAGTATATGGTTATACTTATTTTATATACTACTATAGGGGTATTTTAGTAATATATTAAAAAATGTGGCATCTTTCGAAAAAAATTCGCGTAGTAAGATTTGAAGCATCTTAACTTGAGTATATGAACATACTCAACCTGAGAAATTAATATACACACATACACAATGTGGTTTATCGAAGAAGGGAGTAACTACTTCCGGAGTAGGAAAAATGTGTCCGATATAGGCACACACACACACACATGTTCGAACGGAACTTATATGTATGAAAAATTAGTTGAAATGAAAAAGAATTGAATGGAAAAGATAAAAGAAAAGGAAAGCAGGAAAGGAAAAAGAAAAATGGACCTTTATAGTTCCTGTTGGTAGCAGGTCCCCTTCAGTTCTGGTTGCCTGATCCGAGACTAAAGGACGGGGCCTTTAGTCCTGAATTCGCAGTCCCGGCTAGGAAACCGAGACTAAAAGGTTTTCCAATGAGGACCGTAGATCAATTCTGTACTAGTGCAAGATTTTATGTTTTTTCATGATATTTTCGGATTTAGGAGATCTTTGTAATTGTGCCATGAATAGTAGTTGCTTGGGGATATAAAAGCGCCCAGTCCCAATTGTTGTTCCTAATTTGTGCTCTCTATTGCTGGTGCGCTGCTACTGCTCCTTGTTTTGATTGAAGGTTGCAGTTTTCTTCGGTTCAAAGGTGGAGACTTCGTTTGCTTCGAAGGTACTGTTTTGTCTTGTTTTTTGTGAAGCTTCGCAATTTTGGATAACAAACTACTGAACTTTTTTTGGTGTCCCTTCTGTGCAGGGTTGTTGATGTGTGTTAATAAAATAGTGCAACCTATGAGCGAGGGGCATGTTGCTAACCCTATTGCAAACCTGCCCGGGAAGACCTTCGATTTTGGGACGTCTCTTATGACGGAGGATGACTTTGAGGATTATGTAAAGCGGGGTTCGCTTCATGGTGTCACTGATGTATGGACCGGAGGAGAGGAAAGTGTGCCTGAGCCTCGGGATGATGAGGTTGTCATTTTTCAAGACTTCTTCTTTGCGGGTTTACGATTTCCACTTGATCCTTTTGTCTATAAAATCATGGAGAAGTTCAATGTATTTTTCCATCGGGTTACCTCAGCCTTCTTCATGAAGCTAGCGGTGTTTATGTGGGGATGCAGATCACAAGGGGTGGAACCTGATATCAATGCCTTCCTGCACCTTCATTGTGTGCATTACCAAGCTCAGAAGGTGAACGTCGAGGGTGAGCTAGGTATAACACGGTTCGTGTGTTATACATTTCAGTACAAGGCCGGCGCAGCTGTTCTAGTTCAAGCACACAATGGAACAGGTGGCCCCATCAGTGGCACAAGTACTAGTTCTATCACAAGGTTCCTACCACTGCTTCGGGTGCCCATCCGCTTGCCAGTCGAGCTCCCGCTCTTGATGTGACTCACAAACCCTTGAGTGTGGTTAACAAGGCATCACAAACTGAAGCTGCTACTCAGGGCTAGTTAGATAGAGCTCTCAAGCCGCTCCCAATGGCTCCAGCTTCCGCTTCTCTCAGCTCCAGCACTTCTCACTCCTCACCTGAAAAAACACCATTTGGCAGGGCTTCATTTTCCGCTCTGGCTCCAGCTCGATGGAGAGGCGAGGTGCTGGCGGAGAGGTGGGGAGGTGCAGGTGAGAAGAGAAGGTGCGAGCGAGCGGAGTGGAGGGAAGCCCCGGTGCCCACTATGCCAGAACAGGCAATCACTACCCAACTATCACTGCCGGTTGCATTAGAACCAACAGTGATAAGTTTATCACTGCCGGTTTGTGGATTCAACCGACAGTGATAGCATAACCAGCAGTGACAGGTAAACTATCATGGCCAATTCATGGTTTCAACTGGCAGTGATAGACATTGACTATCACCGCGCTTGAAACCACGACTTGTCACGCGACTCATGGCTTGAACCACCGGTGGTAGCTATTTTGCATAAAAAATTCATAACTTTTTTATATGAGATCGAAGATAAATTTTATATCAAAATTGTAGAGTTCAAAGAGATCTAAAACTTTGTAGTAGACAACTTTTTAATTTGAGATGGCTTACAAGTGCAAATATTAAATATAAGTTCTCGCATCAGATTTGACATGATTAACAATGTTGAATGGAGACAAAGTCAACATCAAAGTTGTAGCACTCGGCGAGATCTACAACTTTGCAGTTAACCAGCAGATCACTGCCGGGTTAGAGTAGCAGGCAGTGATAGGCAAGCCCCAACACTGTGACTTGTCCACTGCTGGTTCGTTTTCTAGCAGTGATGAGGGGTTGACATCCGGTAATGATTGTCAGTTCTGGAATAGTGGCCCCATGAGCGAGCGGAGAGGGCGGCATGACACGGGCGAAGAGGAGGGGCCGCTTGCACGGACGAAGAGGACCGGTGGGCAAGGCGCGATGATGAGGAGTGGCGGCGCGGGTGAAGGAGAGGCTGGGAAGCGGGGTTTTTTCCCACTCCCTACCCATAGTACAAAAGTTCAAGAGCAGAGGGTAGAGCACTATGGAGTAGTGCCGGTGCTAGGGGGTAGGCAAGGGGTACGACGGCCGAGGGCCCAAGCGGGAGAGGGGCCCAAGCTCAAGTATACAAAACCCCATGCCCTATAGTCCATTAGGCATTAGCAAACTAATCAGAAGAGAGGTAGAGACCTGGCCAGGTGGCCTAAGAAGACAATGTCAACATAGTTTCCCTTTCCTAACCCCATGGCCCTTGGGTAGAGTGGAGCCATGTTCGCGATTCACGAGTTCATGATGCACCGATGCACACGCACGGCCACTAGGCACGCGGCGACTCGGTGACTAGGCAGGGCTCCACGCCTCCACGACCACAAGTCGGTGACATCTTGATCTTGGCTTCTTGGCTTCGTATGAATTTGCGATTGCGATTGACGATCAGTTGTTTCATTTCATGTCCAAGCTCTAGATATTTTTTCCTTGTTAATTTTTAATCCAAATTAATTATTTGTATAGTATTCCATACTTCTAGTACTTTGTTAAATTTAAAATATATTATTGGATTTGCTTTCACTTTGTAAGTAAAATTAGCATCTATATATTATAAGATTTTATAAATGATTAGAGGGGCCGTTTTAGAAGCTTGTAAACAACTCCAAGTCTTCCAACCTTGTCATGCTCAACAAGTTTAATAGAAAGCTCAGCAAGACTTCTCACATTTGCAAACCTTTCATCATTGCGCATATCAGTAATGTACAAATTGAGTTGAGCAGGTAGGTGAAACAACTCTAAGCTTGTGAAATCATTAGGATAAAATCCAGCAAGCTTAATCAATTTTTCTTTGTCAAAAGCAGCAAATGAATTGAGGGGACTGAATGCAGCCATGCAAATAGGCAACTCTGTGTTTACCTCATCAAACCGGTCATCAAGTTCTTGAAGCTGCCTATCAATGACACTTAAGAACATGTCAACACGGTAATGATGGAGATTCTTAATTTTGATAAAGAACCTCCTATCTCTTCCAACAGGCCTATAGAATGTGTCCATATCAGGAATTTTGATTTTATTCTTGACACAAAATGAGTCCACTTCTTTAAGGAAATCCTCCCACCCAGTATCATGCTGCAATGCGTGCAGTTGCAGCTTGGTCAAAGAAATGAGTTCTACTGCATTGACAATATCTTGATCTTTCTTCTGCAAGGCATGATTCAAGTCTGCTGTGAATCCTAGTACTGTTTGCATCAAGTGTGCCATGAAAACAAACTCATATGACTTGAATATTGTCAACATTGTTTGTGCGTGTGCACACTCAGTTGCTTGAGAGCGATCATCGCCAACCATTACGAGAACTTTCCGAGTTGAAGGATACAAAGATATAAGACGCATAACTGTTTTATAATGAGATCCCCAACGAGTGTCACCAGGCCTTGCCAAACCCATGTCTTGATTTAAACCCTTTCCAGTTTCAATGTCACCCAATTCTAGTGCTTCTAGAATGCTCTGAGCTTGTGCTACTCGAAGCATTTGTGTCTTCTTACAAGAATTCCCAATAATTTTCAATAAAAATCTAACTTGCTCAAAGAACCAAACACAGTCTGGGTTTTCCTTGGCAACTTCCACAAGAGTTAACTGAAGTTGATGTGCAAAGCAATGGATATAGTATGCAGATGGACAATCATCCATAATAAGTTTCTTTAGACCATTAGCATGACCCTTCATGTTACTAGCTCCATCATAGCCTTGCCCACGTACCATAGACAAGCTCAATGAATGCTCCATCAATAAATTCTCAATTGCAGTTTTAAGTGTCAAAGCAGTAGTGTTTTCCACATGGATAACACCTAGGAACCTCTCAATTACGCAGCCCTTTTTGTCAACATATCGCAAACAAAGAGCTAGTTGTTCATTTAGGTAAACATCACTAGATTCATCAGCAAGGATTGCAAAATATTCATCACCAAGGTCTTCTATGAGAAGCTTAGTTGTTTCTTTGGCACAACAATTAGCTATCTCTCTTTGAATTTGAGGAGCAGTCAACTGACAATTCTTTGGGGGCACTCCTCAAAACCACCTTTGCAACCTCTTCAAAGTTTTCAGCTAGCATATCTATCAACTCTAAGAAATTTCCCTTGTTAAGTGAACTTTGACTTTCATCATGTCCTCGAGAAGCTAAACCTTGGCGTAGAAGGTACTTAGCTGCTTGAATAGAATAGGACAAACGGGCCATGTACTCAGTCTTTTCCTTATCATTTATCTTACTGAACTTATCATCAATTGCTTTCTTAGGTGTAATCAAGGAAATATATCTCTCTAGAGCCATTCTGTGGAAACTAGTCTTGGAAACTAGTCTTGAGGCTGAGCATTACTCCCGTCTGTAACTTGTTGCGGCACTGATGTAGATCCTAACTCCACCTTCCTTGTTTTTGATGCTCTATCCCACAGAGTCCTCAAATCAACCGATTTCGATTTGTTCTTCATTTTGCAAACCAATAGGAATACTAGTGCAATAGACAATCAATCAATCCATCTACATCGTCTATGAACCAATATTTGCAACAAAAAAATTCAGATCGAAGAAGGCAAGAACCTGCAAGTCTGCTACTGCCTTGCTTGCGCCCTTGCGGTTGTGTCCTGCTGGCTTGGGCTGGCGGCGCGTGGCAAGCGCCGCCAGCCGCCTCCTCGCCTCGCCGCTGGCCGCCGCCTAGCACCTAGGGTTTGCAGCGCGCCCGCCGCCCACGCTGTGTCCGCGACTCCGAGTGACGATGACGAGACGACCGTGACCCGCGATTCCGTGACCGTGAGGAGCTCGGGGGGATCAGGGGAATTGAGGTGGAAGGCTCAATGGGCCTATTGGGCTGGCCAGGGATGCAGAGGCGTTGGAAGCCAGGCCTAAAGCCGCTTAGTTTCGCTGTTTTGGGCTGAATTGTCGCGAATATATCACAGAAAATTGCATTATACACATATACATATCTATTAAAAGTGTACAAAAAAAGTTGGGTATTCCTGGGAATACGGGGGAATACCCCTAGCTCTGCCTATGCTCAAAGGGTCGAAGTCTTTAACCCTTAGGCTTTTATATTTGTTTCGCCCTTACTCAAAGGGTCGAAGTCTTGAGCCCTTAGGCTTTTTATTCATGCATATGATAAAAATATTTACAAGAAAACGCAAGCCGAATGATGTAATAGTAATCACCATGTAAGTGAAGAAACATTCTTGCAATGATGCAATAGTAATTTCAAGGTTAGCGAAGAAACATTGTTGCGAAAAATCTGAGATAGCTTGGTGTTACACTGTTTGAAATAATATGAACCCGCACATTCGAGGAGAGTGATGAAATATCACTTGAAGCTCGGTGAACAATTTAAGACGCAGGTAAAGCACCCATCATGCCTCTGAAATTCAGAGACGAGAGCAGGGAAATATATATCCAAATATCAGTCAGAGAAATAATCCAGAAGGTTGCTTGAGAATGCAGCGAATAGTAATTGGGATAATAAAATGCCCTGCCATCAGTTTAGTACACTACTTGCTCAGCTAGTTAGGGCAGTCCCAATGGGGAGTTTCTAGATGTAGATTCCAAGAGAGAAAGAGAACAATTAATATCCAGTAGAAACTATCAATTCCAACCCATAGTTTCTACCAATATTAATACAAAATATAAATTAAATGCAACACAAAAGGTGAGTAGATCAACTGTGGCAATTGGCCATGGAGCCTGTAGAACACCGCATTTTCAATCGGCACTATTTCTTCGGTAAACAATGTTTTCTGAACACACTTCACACACGGCAGCAAATAAAGACAATATTTTTGCAGTCCAGCACTAGCCCAGCCAGTAAATATATTTCTGGAACCATATATACTACTAAGAGCAATCCTTATAGTAGTTGATAACAAAAGAAAATAGCCCCAAAAGGCTTTCTGAATGATACACATGGAAACATACGATCAGCGAGATTCCGAATCTGCTTGAAGCCGTCCCGGAAGTTCAACTGCTTTGCCAATCGCAGTGGCCTATCAAACGAGTGAACACGAACACGAACCCTTTGCTCCGTCTCGGCAAGGACAGGATCGTCGCAGCGCGGCGCGCCGTCGTCGGTGATGGCCCCACGGTCGGAGCTGCAGAGGCTTGGAGCGCTAGCGGCGCCCTCGGGGTGGAGCTGCGCCGGTGTGAGCGCCCCGGCCACGGGGTCCCTCCCGCGGCTCCCTGGCCCGCCGCCGCCGCACCCACCACCGTGGCCGCTGCCGCGCCATTGATCAGGAGCACGGTGAAGAGGCGCTCGGCGATATCGTTGCGGCACTCCCGGAGGGCGGCCGGGTGGTCAAACACGGCGACGGTGATGGCCACGTCCATGGCGTCGAAGATGTTGTCCCCCGCGCCGCGGAAGAAGCCGCGAGCCAGTATTCAACGGCGGAAAGGAGTTCGTGGGAAACTGGAGGCGGGAAAGCAAGCGGTGGTGGCGGCGACGTAGCCGATCCGAATGGGCTCGACCGGTTTCTCCCCAACGGTAATTTGGTCGTGTCTAGGAACATCGTTGCGAGCGTCGACGTCGTTCCGCGAAGACGAAATCGTTTCTTGTTTTTGCACTCTCTTTCCTCATTAATTCTCTTGCCACGTCATCAAAAAGCTGAGTTGTCAACGTAATTAATAGAATAAAAACTACCATAAATTCTCCATTGGGACTGCCCTTACAATATGCTCGCCTAGACTCTTCGCCGTCCGGCTGAAACTCGAGACTTGGATAGGAAAATTTAAAAGCCTCTTGGTGCAGGATTGCATGCCGTTTGCATGCTCATAGCTTTGTAACATGAATATCTATGCCGCCGGCTGTAAGACCCGTGGCCGCAGCGGGTCAACTACGACGTGAGAATTACAAGGAAATTCCGGCAAGACCCTGACGCCGGCGAGGAAGCCCACCTTGGCGCTGTCTGGTTTTTGATTAAGGGGATAGATGTCCAGTTCGATACAAGGGAAAGCACTTATGTGCTGTTACAGACTCTGGCCTATGGGCCCACATGTCATACACTGAAACGAAAACATAAATGAGTAAATACGCCTCTTGAACGCAGTGGCACCTTTAGTCCATCCCCGTCACTCCTGTTGCTCCTGCATACCAGGTGTGACAGCTCCCCCTCCATGAGTACCAGCGTGACCCCATGCTGGCGCCGATGGGAACCTCTTCTTGACAACATAATAGTCTTCCCAGGTAGTAATGGAGTCCGGTAAACCAACCCACTGCAGCTTAACATGAGGAATCGCAGAGTTACCTTTCTTCACCATCCTGTGTTCAATGATCTTGGCTGGTACAGTATCTGTAGCTTCAAGATCAGTTAATTTGGGTAGAACATCGAAGACTGGTGAGTAATCTGGAGTGTATGGTTTTAACTGAGAAATGTGAAAGACTGGATGTATAAGGGAATCTGCTGGTAACCGTAGACGATAAGCAACTTTGCCCACTCGCTGTATCACAGATAATGGTCCATAGTACTTGAAGGCCAGTTTAGGGAATGGCCTGTTTGGCACACTAGACTGAGTATATGGCTGTAGTTTCAGTAGAACCTGATCACCCACAACAAATTCATAATCTCTTCTCTTCTTGTCAGCTGCCTGTTTGTACTTGTTCTAAGCTCTCTGTAAATGTTCTTTCAAGGACTGCAGCTGCTCTTTCAAGGACTGCAGCTGCTGCTCTCTGTGCTGAATCTACTCGGTAAGTGAACTGGGTGTCTGACAGAGTTGGTACCAATCCTAATTCAGGTTCATACCCATAGACTGCTTGGAATGGTGTGAGAACAATGGATGAGTGCAGGGAGGTATTGTATACAACACCAGAATTGGCGCCGGATGATCTGACGCTGAAAGCAGCTACAGCGTCAAGCTATCTGACACTAAATACATATAGCGTCAAACTTCTACAGACGCAATAAGTCCTGACGCTAAAAATCTTTAGCGTCAGACCACACTTTTAGCGTCAGACAGTCTATTACCCTGAATAGTTTTTAGCGTCAGATCTTCCAATGCTAATCTTTTGCGTCAGGCAGTCTATTGCAACTCTTTGGCGTCAGATAATTTGATAGCATAGATTCTTTTAGCGTCAGATAGTTCAACGGTATCATTGAAATGGCTTTAAAAAAATAAAAAGCCCTTTGACTACAATTTAATATTAAAATCCAATATAACATCATTGTGCAAATTTGACATACAAATAAATCCATCATGGCCAAGTCCAAACATTCATGGAGATGTACATATTATCAGATTAGCTATTACTAACATGAAAAATTGATTCACAATTCATACTCTCAGGTAGCATAGCATCAGACAACACAGTATCCAAAAGAACAATGCATCCACAAGAGACGAATAGCACCTAAATCATTTCAGTGTCAAGTCGTCCACAAACTTGCATCCACAAGAGACGAATAGCACCTAAATCATTTCAGTGTCAAGTCGTCCACAAACTTGCTACCTTAGCAATATAGTAGCCCCCTGAAACCAAAATTTAACATGCAATCAGTAACATGTGTAATGATATGATCAGTAACTTGCTATCTAGCTAGTTGACTAGATGAAACTAGATTGATACCTTAAAAGCTAATGCCATTATGAGATCTTATTGCGTAATGATCATAGTCAAATTTCATCAAACATGCGGTCTAGTACTATACTGTACTAACTATATGCATATGAGGATATCAACGAGTCAATGATATAAGTGAATTGATGCTTAGATAATGTCGCTACTCACCTAAGATAAGAGCCAAGCAGCTGAGGTGCTTGCTTTTGTTCATGCACTGAAGCTGAAAACTGTTACTGATGCTGAAAAGTGAGAAGGTAGGTCACATAACAATGGTAATTGAAGAAGCAGCTACCATCCGTAAAAGCTAAAAACAGTGTTCTGCCATCAGTAAAAGCATTTTGAAGATAATCAGTTAAATAGCTATAGCTTTTAGGATTTAGGTAATAAAATTGAAAGATAAATACAGTAGACCACATGTTGGTATAGGCATTAATGAGATACAAAGATAATAATAGTTTGATTAGCTTATGCATTAGATTTCTCATCACAATGGGACTCCACGGCCAACAGTTAAAAAGGTAAAAATACATGCAGGAACATTTTTGTACTTGCACCTGACATTCACAGATAACCACAAACAGAGAAGTGTGTGCATTTTGTTAGAGAAGAAATAGGAAGCTTTCGACTACTTTTTAATAAATGAAAGAATGAATTTTAGTAATGTGATAGGGAAACTAATCTTATTATTCTCTAAGCAGTTTTTAACTAAAGATTTTATACATGGAACTTGGTCCAGCATGCAGCTCAGCTCAAGATATATATATACATGGAACAATCATTCATGCACAGCTCTAAAATTTAAACTTTTAAGCTAACACTTGATAGATTTTATGTGTGGAACTTGGTACTGCATTTAGCCATGTGCAGCCCAGACCTTGGTGCAATAAAATCACATCTCAGATGGTCCATTCCATTCCTAACGTTTTTACAATGGCTGTTGCAGGAAAGAATACAGTGTAGGGGCAGTGAAAACATGAAGTGATGAAATACCTAAGAGTCGCTACTAGTAGGTGCTGTATTTTTTAGCCATCTACAGAGATATATGTCATCCAACCTACCTGCCAATATAGAAAGTTATTTTTCTTCCAGACAACAGGTATTTATGGGTTCTGATGTGATGGCGTGATGCAGTTTGATGGATCTATCAACTCATCATGTCGCACTAATGAATTTATTAACTGAATGTCTGAATAATATTGCAGAAAATTAATACCCAAGCATATGTCATTTGCTGGTTGATTTAGGATTTCACATCTGGATCCCTTAGATGAAAAGGATACATGAATATATGCTGATGAGCTACTATCGCTCTCACCTGAGAAAACAGCCAAGCTGCTGAGGTGCTGCTGTCCACCTGCTTTTGTTCAAGATCTGAAGCTGAAAACTGCTACTGGAAATGTATAAACTAAGGATCTCCCATGCTACTCCTCAGAACTCCTGAAAAGTGCAAGCAAAGAGAAGATCGGACAGATAACCACGACACATTGCATATGAAGAAGCAACTACCAGTAAAAGCTAAAAAAAGTGCTCTCCTATCACTACCAGAATCCGGAATTGCCTTGAGTGCCACAAACCGCCAAGAAAAGGGGTAAAACCGCCAAGGAAACGATCCTTGACCATAAACCGTCAAGCAAACACACTCAAGGATAGAAGCTAAGGGAAATTATATTCCTTGGCGGTTTTAACACACAAGGAAATCATCCTTGGGGGCCGGCCGACAAGGAAAATACGACCACACTTAACTTGCCAATGCGCCAAGCAAATGGTACGACCGCCAAGGAAAGTAGTTTGCTTGAGGGTCAACAACCGCCAAGGAAAGTTGTTTTCTTGTGGGTCAACAACCTTCAAGGAAACACTCTACACCGCCAAGCTAATGACTGTTTCCTTGGCTGCTCTTCACTACAGACCGCCAAGGAAATATATACAGGCAATAAAAAAAATAAATGCCATAATGAACATATTGTAATATTCTAATCATTGTATCAATTGGCACAAGATGATATGGATATATAAATTTAGTTACAGGCCCAACCATTATAATAACGTTACAATATCCATACAAATATTACAACTGCATTTATCAATCATCCTTACATAAAGTCCATACATCATAACACAAGTCACTAACAGTTTCCAATGTGGTTGGGGTATTGCTCACTCCTGTATCGAGCCCTCCACCACAAGTCTTATATTTGCTGGTTATGGTTGCATACCTACATTAGAAAATAGAATATACAATTAACTAAAAGAACTAGTGGTTTTCACAGGCAGTTTGAGAAGTACCAGACTAGTAACATACATGAGGTATACTAGTTAGCGCTTTCAAAAAAACATCCAAATTATTGCTAAGAAATAAGACATTTGTTTCAATCTGTTGAACCACATATCAATCACTAGATCTCTTTTATTTTAATTCTAATACAACCAAACATGACATAAAAATATTAACTTTTACTAAAGATACAAATGTTACTACTGCTAGTCATCAAATAAATTCACAGGTATACTAGTAATCCTTACTGGCACTCAAAGGGCACCGGAATCATCTACCCAGAAACTGAAATAAGTGCAAACATTTCTAGTGACCAGACCGCAGCTTGTGCCAACATTCTGATTAGCATCTATTTATTATTTAATATGTGAGACATGTTATCATCAATTAGTCACACTCGCACATCTTCTATTTTTTAATCAAATGATATCAGTATATATCACTAATTCATGTGGAAGAAGCAACCTAAGGCATGCAATAGGTGTTGAGCATTAGCACATTGTGAAAGCAAGAAACAATGTTGCTAGTCTGAAACAAGGATAAACACTGAGGTCACATTGAGCAGATTAGCTTCACAGGGTAGTACAACAGTTGCTCATCTCAATGTTGTGAAAGTACTTATAGATCGTGGAAAAAAAAACATCACACAACATCTACCTCACCATGGTATGAGACAGCCTTGCTGCAATTTTAGAAGAGCGTTACCTTAAACTGGAATGGCAATTGAGGGTTCCAAAATGTTGTCTGTGACTTTGCATATGTCACAGCAGCTTTCAACCCTCCTCCTCGTGTCTAAATCCAGAAATGCAAATCAAAATTAGACTATTAACTTAACAGGATGGAAATATGTGTAACATAATTTTAAATGTATGCAACTATGGGAGCAAAAGCCTAACACCTAACAAGGCATGCCTAGCACATATATGTAACTGCAACTATTTTCAATTCTACTATCCACATATCAATCACTAGTAGATCTGTTTTAAAATTGTTGCCAACACAGTCAAACCTCACATACAAATGTTCACAGTTCCTACAAATGTTACTACAGATAGCTACAGTTAGGATTTTAAAGGTATGACCACCGAACCAACTCAGATCTAAACCTGCACCAAAGATACGAGCAAACATCACTTACCCATGAAGCCAATCAGAAGCCACAGATTGCAAATCGAGGGACACACGTCCCGAACCAGACACATCCCAAGGCTTGGGCGCTGCCTCTACCAGTTGCCTGCGGCCAGGCCCAGCTGCCGTGTGCTCGCTATGACGCCTGTCCATCGGAGAGCGGAGCCTGCCTGAGCGCTGCTGCTGCGCGACGGCCTTCATTGCTCCGCCCGCCAGCACACGACGACGCCCCGCCGCCGCCGCCCGCCCCAGACCCTAACCCTAGAAGGAACAGCGTGCCGGCGCAGACTGGAGGTCGGAGGAGCGGCAGAGAACTGCAGAAGAAAGAAAACGCCGTGTGGGGAAGAGGGGCTCGGTGGCTGATAGGGTTTCTGGGGAGCATTATATTCCAACGCCCGATGCATCTTGATCGCTCGTTTCGATCTAACGGCTGAGGCGGTGTCTGATATGGGCTGTAGTGGGCTGCGTCATGTGATGGGCTTTATTTTTAGGTTGAATATTGTGAATTATCAATTATATTAGTTATAATTGCTTTTTTTCGAATTTTTAAACATGTAGCAAAATGCTTATACAATAACATGAAAAAATGTATTTTGTATACTCAATATATTTTAAAATACGCTATACTATATATAAGTTGTTGTTGAGGAATTTCAAAATTTTTTGAGTAGATTTTCCATTTTCTGTAGTTTAAATTATTTTTGTATGTTCATTTAATAAATTGATTGTCCATACCTCTAGAACTATTCAAAAAATTATAAGAATATATTTTTTTGCACATACATTTCACTCGTCCATATCTTTGAGTTAGACAAAAAAAGTCATTTGTTTGCTTTGGATAATTCATAGTTCTATCTCAAAATTACCATAAGATAATCTTAATAATTCTAAACTTTGTTAAAAAAATCCACAAACTTGCATGACAACATGATTTTAGTGTATTATCTTTGTATTAAAAATTGAATGATTTAAACAAAGTGGTACTAGACACGGTTCACTAATGGATGTATCTCTCACATAGTTATATATACATCTCTCATATAGTTATGAGAGAGATATATCCATTTGTGAATAATGTATAGTCTAACTTTGTTAATATGGTTTGAAATTTTTATGCAAAGATAGTATAGCCATACTATGGTCTCATGCCAAATTTTAGGATTTTTGGACACCAATAAGATATTATTGTTTTTTTGGATTGGAAACACCAAAATACTTATAAGCATTTCCTTGGGTGTCGACCTCCAAGAAAATTCAGATAGCCAAAGGAAATCATAATTTACTTTGACGGTTTTGAATAACACCCAGGAAATAGGTATTTTTCTTGGCCGTTAAGAACAACAAATCAAGCTAATGAAGTCATTTCCTTGGAGGTTTACTTAAACCTCCAAGGAATATATGTTTCCTTGAGTGTCTAATAGTACAGCCAAGGAAATTGTATTTTCCTTGGCAGTTTGATTTTGGCTCTCAAGGAAATTTCTGACCGTCAATGCTATTCCAGTTTGGTGTAGTGTATCAGTAAAAGCATTTTGAAGTTATTAGCATGTTGGTATAGACATTCGGCATGTCACTGAACATAACTATTCTTATATAAGTTATTAGCAAGGTCTGAATGGTCTATGTAATTGGTTGTCATGTAGTAATAGAACAAGATTCCACAGGCAGTGATGGGTATTTCTCTTGTCAACACTAATGAGATACAAAGATAATATAGTGTGATTAACTTATACAGTAGGTAGTTCTCTTGTCACAATGGGACCCCACGGGCAGCAGTTAGAAAGGTTCAGTTGTGTATATATTAGGTTATTCAAACTTCTCAAAGCACAGTAGTAGAGCATGCTTACCATCCAAGCAAACTTAACATTCTCCCAAATACAACACATGGAAGTAAAGGTAGCCAACACAGATTTGTTGTTCGACGAGCCCATTGTGCAGAGCAAACTAAATCTGATGTACAATATTGGCATTTTAAGAAAAAGACATGAGTATGAGGCTATGAGCATGACAAAGGTTGGGGACATGTAGGGGATTACCATGTCATATTGGGAACAAAATAATAATATCTTTGAAACAGGACAAATTCAAAGGGAAATAGAAAATTAGGATTGCAATAACCAGCTAGCAAGAGACAATGACCTCTTCCATACAGTCAAGTACTCCTATCACATCTGCTTGTATCCAGCAATACTCTCTAGCTGACAAAAAGATTATGTTTAGTTAGCCTTTAAATTGTTCCTACTAGCTGTGCTGCTAGATTAAACAAAAATAAGCCATTTATTCCTTATCCAATTACTAATTGAGATAATCTAGAAACACACACACCATACTACTTTTACTAGACCTGAATATGTAACAATGCAATTCAGTAAGGAACAGTAGGTTATAGTATTATTGACACCCTTGTCATATCTTCGAAATGAAATTCCAATAATCCAACGAATACTTCCAAGGGACCTATGCTATCCCGAACAACACAGAAAGGGACGAATCAGGTTGCAGACATGACAAAACAAAACAAAAAATCTGAGAAAAAAGAGCACCTTAGATTCCGTCATCGCAAACTTGTGTGCACACCGGCGGTTGGGCACTATGACGGTGTTGCTGCTCCGCTGGTTGCTGGGCTCTCCACGGCCGTCCGTAGAAGTTGGATGCAGCAGCCACCGGCTGCAAACACCCTGTAGATCCGGCTTGGTTGCCGGCCGCATCCCCAGTACCTGCCCCCGTCACTGCTAGCCAAGAGTGGAGCGCCGCCCCCTGCCGCCGTCAGCACCGCACAGCAGAGCCGGGGTCAGGGTCAGGGTCGAGGTCGGCCATCGAGTGGGGCGCGGCGCGGCCGCATGTCGCGCTTGCCCCGCGGACGCGGAGGAGGGCCGCCGTACGTCGAGCCTGCTCGCGGTTGCGCGGGCCGCGGCGCGGCGCGGCTAGGGTTTCAGCCTAGTGCTCCGCTCTGGGAGGGAGACGAAGCAAGATGCGAGATGTGGATGCCTGTACAGGTCACAGCCTGAAGGTCACGGGGTCCTCACTACATGGTGTTGGGCCGTCACTAGAGCTGCTAGTGGGCTTTATGAGATTGAGATCGAGATCGGTGGACATATGTGGGCCATTTCTTTTAGCGTCAGACATGCCAATGCTATATATGGTTTTAGCGTCAGAAGGGCTAAAGCTAAAGATGAATATCTATAGCGTCAAACAACATATCGCTAAACAAAGATTTAGCGTCAGATCGTCTCTAAGATATCTTTAGCGTCAGATCGTCTAACGATAAAAAAATAGATTTAGCGTCAGATATCTGACGCTGAAAAAGTGTTGTGGTGTAGTGGTACCAGAGTTCTGCTAACCAAAGCCAAGATTTCCATTGTTTTAGTGAGGAGTGGACAAAACATCTTAAGTACAACTCCAAGCATTGATTCACTGGTTCAGACTGTCCATCAGTCTGAGGATGGTATGCTGTGGTGTATTTAAGGTCGACTTTGTATGTAGTAAAGAGTTCTTTCCAAAATTGACTAACAAATACTGTATCTCTATCAGTCACTATGGATGCAGGCATTCCATGCAACTTGACCACTGTCTCTGTGAATGCTTTAGCTATGGATGTAGCTGTATATGGGTGCTTAATGGGTAAGAAATGAGCATACTTCGTCAGCCTGTCGACCACTACTAAGATGACACTATAACCCTCAGACTTAGGGAGGCCTTCAATGAAATCCATAGTAAGGTCTTTCCACATACCTTCAGGAACTGGCAGAGGTTGCAGCAACCCCATAGGATGTTGGAGTGAATGTTTTGCTTGCTGGCATGTAGTGCACTGTTTGATGAAGTTATCCACATCCATCTTCATCCCATTCCATGAGAAATGCCTCTTCAGTCTGAAGTAGGTTGCTGCTACTCCAGAATGTCCCCCAAGGGCACTTGAATGACAGATGGAGATGAGCTTGGTTTGCAAGGCTAAATTGCTGCCTATCCACACCTTCCCCTTGTGCCAAATTATGCCCTGTTCCAACTTCAACCCATTGTTGTCAGGACTAGCTAAAGCCAACTGCTTGATCAGTTGCTGGGCCTGATCATCAGTTGTGTAGGAGTTCAACACTTCTTGCATCCATGCTGGTTGCACAGATGATACAGCCTGTAGAGCCATCTTGTGCCCAGCTCTTGATAAGGCATCAGCTACCACATTGTCCCTGTCCTTCTTGTACACTATTCTGAAATTAAGCCCCATCAGTCTTGCCATAGCCTTCCTTTGCATATCAGAGTGAAGATTCTGTTTTGTTAAATACTCCAGGGACTTGTGGTCAGTTTGAATTAGAAACTGCTTTCTTTCTAAATAATGCCTCCACCTATCCACTGCCATGATTAAAGCTAGAAATTCTTTTTCATAGATGCTAAGCTCTTTGTGTTTTGGACCCAGTGCTTTGCTCAAATATGCTATGGATTGCCCCTTTTGCATCAGGACTGCCCCTATGCCTTCACTGCATGCATCAGTCTCCACAGTGAAAGTTTCATTGAAGTTAGGAACCTTGAGGACAGGTGTCTGTCATTGCTTATTTGAGTGCTTCAAAAGCAGCTTGTGCTTCAGGATTCCACTGAAATGTCTTAAGCTTGAGCAGGTTAGTTAGAGGTTTGGAGATGAGTCCATATCCCTTCACAAACTTTCTGTAATAGCCTGTGAGGCCTAGAAAGGCTCTCAGTTCAGTCACATTCTGAGGTGCCTTCCACTTGAGCATATCTTCAATTTTACTAGGATCAGTAGAAACTCCTTGGGCAGAAATAATATGGCCTAGATAGTGCAGCCTGTCCTTAGGAAAGGTACACTTGCTGGGCTGGTGGTTTGAGTCAACGTGGACTGTCTGCGGCTTCCGAAATGACGGTTGATGATTCGGTTGATGCGAGCGGCTGGCGCTGGCCTCGGGACAGACAGCGTGCAAGACAGGGGTGCCCCTCCAATAAGCAGCGATGGCCGAACAATCTCCACCAAAGAGGAGCAGCAGCCTAGCAATCTCAGCCGAGCAGTACTCCCTTCGGGCGGCAGCAAATAATACGCCGGCAGTGATGACAGTACTCCCTTCGGGCGGCAGCAAATAATACGCCGGCAGTGATGACAACCAGCCAACCGTGAGTCCATTCGGAGTTTCACTTGTTGGGTGCGAATACTATTGGACAAAGGCTATGAAAGAGAAATACATACCGAAGTGGTTAAACTAAGATAGGTAATCAAATTGCCTAAAATGAAAATAGTTAGCATGCAGACGAAACGAAAGAGTTTCGGGCAGGGCGATCTCTTTATCTTTACGGTTGGACAAAATTGCAGGCCATGAATGGCATCCTTTGGAGTGCAAGGACGTTTTGTTATGACGAAATCCAGCGATGCACCTTTTGCTTTCGCAGAGTGCGAAATGTTCAGTATTAAGCGAAGTAGAAGCATGCCGCCTTTTCGCCGAAATAGCAGCACGCTTCCCGTTTCACGCGAGATGTATGCTGCATGCACGAATGAGTGGTCGGTCGTCCTTCTTGGCGATCTGAAATCCAGAATATGTTCCAAGAGTGCAGTGGTCCATCCGCGTTGTCTCTTTCCCTGTCTTTACGAAGTAAAATTTGATGCGGCGTGCTGTTAGCCTGTTAGAGTGGGCGAATAAACATATATATATGTATGACTGCGAATCAACTTGAAGACATTCACTTGGCGAAGAAAAGCCAATGAGACTTGACTGAATAAATTAATGCCTGAAATGCCGAATTTGTTAATGTGCCAAAAATAAAACTGAGTAAATTGTAAGCGGTAGGGCTTAAACATGTTAATGACCTAGAAACCGAAATGCTGATTCATTAAAAAAAACGCTGCTTTCAGCTGATGATAACTGGTTTTGGAGCCTAATTATTCTGCGGAATTCTGAACAACCTTCTCGCTTCAGGGCCATTTCGCTCGGGCAAAATGGTAGTTGCCGCTTGGAGAAACCTTACTGTCCGTAGAATAACCGAAAAGCCTTTCGGCACGTCGACATGGTTTTCGTCCTGGCGACTGCGCCCCGTACGCATGGGAACGTGCCGCCCTTTCGGTATAGCCGAAAGAGTATTCGGCAAGTCGACTTGGTTTTCGTCCTGGCTGGCAGAGAGCATGCAGGTGGAGCTGGAGTAAGCTATTCGCGTTAGCTTCCTACGAAAAGGTGCTGACTGCCGAATGTATATATGGTCTGATGGTTAAAGAAAAGAATATATGTGTGTGTATATGTTTGTAAAAGAGCTCGTTAGAAGACTTTATTTAAAGTGGCGAAAAGATGGTAATGATTTGCACCATTTCTAAACAGGTAGCGCTGGGAAACTAAGGAATTTAAAGCGAAATGTTAATTGAGAAAGGAAGATGCTTACCTGTTGGAAAGCCTGCAAGGTTAGTGACCATAGGATGCATATTGTAAATAATATAAAAGCGACGAAAAGTAACAAGGTGAAATTTAAAACGGACTAGCATCTCAAGTAAAGAATGCTAGTGCGCAACTGCATACTTCATTTCTGATGTGTAACCCTGGGTGGCTTAGCTCTTTGAAATGATGCAGCAACCGCTTATCTATGAGTAAATATGCACCGAAGTCTTTGCCGATGCGCTTCACGATTGCTGCTGTTGCACTGCTGGGGCCCTTACAATATATTCAGTTTGCAACTACGAGACACTTTACCCTGAACTCTGAATCTACCAAGTACTGGGATTAGCAGAAGAAAAACTGAAGATTGAACGAGAGCAGCACTTACAACGCCACCACCTTGCCATCATCTGAGCAACTCACTCCCCGATTCGACGAAGATCCAGTAGGATCGTCTGCTACGCTCTCTCCAAAACTCAAAAGTGGTCTCCCTAAAAAATAACACCAGTAGAATTTGCATAGGCACGAATACATTTCAAGGACCTAGTCTGTCATCTGTTTTAATATTGCCCCATGAGAAAATTATTTGCGCCCACCTTGTTCGTTGATGGAAGCACAGGAGCCAAGCCTCTGAGACACAAGCAAAGAGAAGAGCAAGTAGGCAGCAGCTCTGATGCTGCGTATCTCTACCATTTCTGTGCCGTGTGTTCCCAAGCCCAGGAAAAGAGCCCAAACCTCGTCTCTCTACTGCAGGATGTTAAAAGATAGAGTAAGAACGAAGGAAAGTAATAAAAGAGGGGCACCACCGCCACCACCATAGATTCCACTGCTTACCTGTGAGGCTGTGACCTGTGGTGACTGACTGACCGACTGTACACACGATTGTACACACCGACTATACACACGGATTGACTGACCGACTTACCGACTGCTTACCATTGACTGACCTGTGAGAGCTCAGATCTTTCGCGCTGTGGGAGGGACACACGGATTGGATTGCATACCACCCCAAGAAACGAATCAAGATGCCATAACCGACCAATCTCCATCTGTTTTACCATCTGCAAAAGCAGAGTGCAGACCAGCTATGGGGCTCACGTGCCCGGATTTGATAGATGAGTGAGAGCCTGTGTCTGGTTTTCAAGTTCAGGGATAAAAGGCCGACTTGTGCATGAGTTGAGGGAGATAATATGGACTTTTTCTGTAAAATTCTAGCGGTGTGCTCCCCATAATCTCCTTTGCCCATTTCTGTAAGATGCTTTTGTAGTAGTGTTTAAAGGTGCTCACTAGGATATGGTGTGCGAGCACGCATTTAAACGGGAGAATGTGCGTGCGTGTTTTGTGAGTATCAACGCCTGACTAAGAAAAAGAAACCATCAAGCCGGGCAGAAAAAAATAATGAAAAACAACAAAGAAGTGTGCATTCGCTGACATTTGCTCGTGCCCCAGCACGAAAGCTGACAAAAATAGAGTATATGCTCATCAAGAAATTTGGTTGAAATTGCCGAGGGCTTTAGGCGGAAAAATATATTTGGCAAGCATATATTCTTTTCCCTTCCAAAAACCTAACCTGTTTTTTTTTATAATGAAAACCTAACCTGTCATCGGCTCCGCCTATATAGCCATCAGCTTGCACTGCATTCATTCCCCAGAGGACCTGGCCGGCTCATCGATCACCAAGCAAGGCGAGTTGTGGCCTTGTGGGTAATACTTCTCCCTCCCTTGTGCAAATTCCTGGAATAATACTGTAGTATATTGCAACTTACGTCCAATTAATCCTCAGCAGTGAAGAATTGAAGGCACGAATGAGTTCATCAGTGATAGCCGTCCGAGAAAAGGAGGACTTGAAAGAAGTTACGAATAAGTCTAAGGAAAAGCTGGTATACCTTTATCTTGATTCATTTCCACACACAAGTAAACCAAAATATAATTGAGATATTTATTTTTTTGTAGAATTCCTTTGTGCTATTTATTCATTATTCTCTCCCGTCTTTCATACGCAATTTTCCCACGCCCAATTTAAGGTGATACTGGAGTTCATGGGATCTGTGTCCTACCGCCTGGCGTGCGAGGCCATGAAGCCGATTCTAGATGGAATCGCGAAACAAAAAGATGCCTACTTCTATACAATCGACGTCGACAATGATCAGTTCAAGGTATATATCGTATAGATCACATTTATATATATCAAGATAGAAAGCACTTAATACGTTTGCACGCTCAATTTAAAGATTTCATGTTTTATCTCCTTTTTATGAAAGGCATAAAGTCCTGATAATTTATAAGCCCTAGAAAGTTTGACTTATCACGCTTAGTTCTATTTTCAAAAATAATTTGAAAGGCTTTTTTTTGTTTTCATAATATTAGAATTGCTAAAAAAAATAAAGGTGTATATATAAGGCACACACGCATATTAAGATTCAAACTTTAAAATCTTTGATCAATAATTTAGCTAATAATTTTTAATATAATACAAATTTGATATAGTTAAATTTGTAATTAAATGTACTATCCAATTATCATAAGATTATAAGTATAAATAATATTATATATAATAAGTAAATAAACAGTCAAAATATAATTTGGGAGATCATATCATATCATATCAAACTGCTCCTTATAAAAAGGATCGGATGGGGTGTGTTATATATATATGGAGAGAGAGAGAGAGAGAGAGGAAATTATTTCGTACCGTAGGAGAGTTACTCCCATGTGTACTCCCTCCATTTCGAAATAAGTGTCGTTTTGGGTTTTCGTGCCACAAGTTTGACTCGATTTGTAGAAAAAAGTATAATATTTATATTTTCAAATAAATTTGTTAAAAAACTAGACGTAAAGATCTTTCCGATGATACTAATTACTTAGCATAAATATTTATATATTTTAATATATAATTGTCGGCATTTGTTTCTTGGAAAGCGAGAACGACACTTATTTTAGAACGGAGGGAGTATATCTTTAGATTTAGGGTGTGTATGACCTAATGCAGTGTATATAGACGAAGTATATGATCATACTAGACTATTTAAAGTAGTATGTACGTCAAGTATGAAAGTATACATAGAGTATAGGGTTATGCTTATTTTATATATGTTATAGTGGCATTTTAGTAATATATTAAAAAGTATGGGCTCTTAAGAAAAAATTTAGCGTAGTAAGATTTGAAGTATCTTAAATTGAGTATATAAATATACTCAAACTGGTAAATTAGTATGCACACATACACAATGTAGTTTATTGAAGGTGGGAGTAACTACTCTGTGTGTATAAGGCGAGCCTAAGTTGACTAATTAATTAATCGTACGTTACATGCAGGAAACCGCGAAGAAGTTGAAAGTGCAGGCCCTGCCGACATTCTTGATGATAAAGGACACCAAGACGGTGAGCCGCCTTGTTGCGCCCGGCGAGGAGGAGCTCACCGACAGCATCGACAAGGCCTTAAACCCGCAACAAAATTAAATGATCACGATCTCTGTGATCAATGGAGTACGCATTTACACATTATTACTGGAGTATGACTATACACCTCAATGCAAGTTTCATGGCACTGTTTCCAAAATTGCCACGTCAATTTTATAGTTTGAAATGAATAATGAAATTGACTCTCTCAATGCAAAGTTTCATCTCACTGTTTCATAGGCTATGAGTAGCATTTAATTACTGTATGGTGTTGTGATCATGTGTGACATAGGATCTTTGTAGCCATTTGCTGATCCAAGTACTGCATCTCATAGAAAAAACATCGAACATGTAGTGAGCATACGCCATGAATCCCGTACTGCGGGCATCATGTATATCGTCTCATCCACATCAATACGCAAAACTGTGTATCCTATCCCATCTCATAAAGCTATGATGAATGATTGATCTATGCATCCGAAGGCTGAACCAAAATATACATAAAGAGCGCAGAGATTTGTCTTCGCCGAACAGCTTTTGCTCAATCCTATGCATTATTTTCTCTGTACTCTGGTGGATCACGGACGCTGTGCGGCTCGCCATCACGTCCATGGTGCGGCTGTTCAGATGCACGAACGGCCCTGAGTGATGCGGATGCATGCGCCGGCGACAAACTCGGCAGCAGCGCGGCGCACGCAATGACGCCGATTTACGAATGCGGCCAGCTACTGGCCAACCCGATGCCCTTTTCCTCCCCTGCCTGATCCACGTCGCCGTGAGTTTTCTATCACCACCGCCGTCGCCGCCGCAAGAGTCTCGCGTCGAACTGGAGACTGGGGAGAAGCCCTCAACGCAGAACAAAGAGGCCATGGAGATCCAACCTGCGCGCTCGCTAGGTAGGGGAAGGAGGTGCCCGCGCAGCTCGGCGTACCGGATCACCGTGATGAAACGAACCTGCCTCAGTGCGGGTTTCACGCGCTTTCCAAGACGTAGGAAACAGCGCCCACTCGTTTCATCCCCGTGAAACGTTTTCCTTCTCTCTCCTTCCTAATTCATGCAAAGATTCCTTTTTGCTGATGTGTCATCATATTAAATGTGCATGAAACTCCCATGAAATACCCATTGAGACTAGCCTAACATGCATGCGTGCACACGACTCATCGGTGCAGTGTGCCCATCGAGCGTACCTACCCTGTATGATGCGGTGTATGTCTCCCTAGCTATATATCCGTATTCATTTCTTCGGGATGACTAGATCCCGACTTGACGCCCTAAAGAAATGTACAATAAAAGTAACGGTTTGAAGTATGTATATGTATGTAATAGATTGCCTAATAATAAGCTTCCTACTACTCCTAGCTCTTTTCGTCTCGCTCATGTGTGATGCCATCGTCATGACTAGGTGACCTATATATTAACCCTTCTGTCTGCATATTAAAAAAAACGAAATTCTAAAATTTAAGGGCCATTTAGATGCAGGAATTTTATAGAAATCAGTTCATTTTCTTAAGGAAAAATGTAAAAAAAAAATGCCGCAATTCAAAGAGAGACTAAAATTGTTGTAAAGATGTCGGCTCCCTATCAGACTCTCGGTGATGGCCGAGTTCATCTTCACAGAAAAAATGTAAAAAACGAAAAAAATTACCACAATTCAAAGAGAGCCTAAAATTGTTGTCAAGACGAAGGCTCCCTATCAGACCCTCGGTTATGGTCGGAGCGTCAAAGAGAAGCCTCTGCTCGGCAAGAGAGAACAAAGGTAAGTCAAGCTACTAAAACTTGGAGGAAAACATTATATATCTCTCTTTTCAATTTTTTCAAGTGCCGTATTTATAGTGAGGCGAGCGATCGCTCCCAAAATTACAAGAAAACCCCACTCTATCTACTACATTCTCAGCATATTTGGGGTACAATTGTCTTTTGCATAGATCCACTAATCCCATGGTCCCTGCTTGCCTCGCTCCTCACGCCTCCAAACTGGGGCGTGGCGACCCCTCTAGTCTCCTGAAGGTTCAATCTTCCTCATGCTCATAGTGCACCTTTGGGAGATGCACTTTCGTGCGCATGTAGGGAATCAAACTCACAACCTAAGGTCTCATGTGAACCTCCCCTACCACTTCATCCCAAAGTCACTTTGTGACTAAATGAATGATGCTTTAATTTTGTATTCATTTTATTGAATCTTGTAATGAATATTTGAGGCCCTAAACAATTTCGTCTTAGATCTCATCAAGTACTATATCCAGGGAGTAGTTACTCCCATGTGTATATCTCTAGATTTAGGGTATATATGGCCTGACGAAGTGTATGTAGACGAAGTAAATGATCATACTAGACCATCTAGGGTAGTACGTATGTCAAGTATGCAAGTATACGTAGAGTAGAGTATATGGTTATACTTTTTTATATACTACTATAGGGGTATTTTAGTAATATATTAAAAAGTGTGGCCTCTTTCAAAAAAAATTCCAATAGTAAGATTTGAAGCATCTTAAATTGAGTATATGAACATACTCAAACTGAGAAATTAATATGCACACATACACAATGTGGTTTATCGAAGAAGGGAGTAACTACTTCCAGGAGTAGGAAAAATGTGTCCTATATAGACATAAACACATGTTCGAACGGGAACTTATATGTATGGACATATAGTACTAGCATAGAATACATATATAAAAATTAGTTGAAATGAAAAAGAATTGAATGGAAAAGAAATCATAAAAGAAAAGGAAAACAGGAATGGAAAAAGAAAAATGGACCTTTAGTTCCGGTTGGTAACAGGTCCCCTTTAGTTCTGGTTGCCTGATCCGAGACTAAAGGACGGGGCCTTTAGTCCCAGGTCGCAGTCCCGGCTTGGAAACCGGGACTAAAAGGTTTTCCAACCAAGACCGTAGATCAATTCTGTACTAGTGCAAGATTTTATGTTTTTTCGTGATATTTTTGGATTTAAGAGATCTTTGTAATTGTGCCATGAATAGTAGTTGCTTGGGGATATAAAAGCGCCCAGTCCCAATTGTGGTTCCTCATTTGTGCTCTCTATAGCTGGTGCGCTGCTACTGCTCCTTGTTTTGACTGAAGGTTGCAGTTTTCTCTGGTTTGGAGGTGGAGACTTCCATTGCTTTGAAGGTACTATTTTGGCTAGATTTTTGTGAAGCTTTGCAATTTTGGAATAAGTTATCGCAAGCTCGGAAGGTGAACGTCGAGGGTGGGCTAGGTATAACACAGTTCGGGTGTTATACATTTAGGTACAAGGCCGGCGCTGCTGTTCTAGTTCAAGCATAATGGAACAAGTGGCCGGATCAGTGGCACAAGTACTAGTTCTATCACAAGGTTCCTACGGCTGCTTCGGGTGCCCATCCGCTTGCTGGTTGAGCTCCCTCTATTGATGTGATTCACAAACCCTTGAGTGTGGTTAACGAGGCATCACAAACTGAAGCTGCTACTCAGGGCTAGTTAGATAGGGCTCACAAGTCGCTCCCAATGGCTCCAGCTTCCGCTTCTCTTAGCTCCAGCACTTCTCACTCCTCACCCGAAAAAACACCATTTGGCATGGCTTCATTTTCTGCTCTGGCTCCAGCTCGATGGAGAGGCGAGGTGCTGGCGGAGAGGAGGGGAGGTGCAGGCGAGAAGAAAAGGTGTGAGCGAGCGGAGAGGAGGGCAGCCCGGAGCCCACTATGCCAGAACAGGCAGTCACTACCAAACTATCACTGCCGGTTGCATTAGAACCAACAGTAATAAGTTTATCACTACCGGTTTGTGGATTCAACCGGCAGTGATAGCATAACAAGTAGTGATAGGTAAACTATCACTGCTGGTTCATGGTGAAAATGTATAAATAACAT
>JAENPR010001857.1:0-102982 GCA_018135685.1 Themeda triandra | reverse complement strand
TCTAACGATGGTGAGCAGCCCTTTATGCTTTTTGGCCTCCGGTTAAACACTAATATATGTTGTTCTTGACTCCTTTGGTGTGTCAACTTTGCCAACACTTGCTTTTTCATCAAGACTTTCAAATAGCCAATATGGTTTTTACCAAGACTATCGACTCTCTTATGGGCCATTAATTAGCTTGATGTCTTGGTCCGGTTCAGCCGATGTAAAATAATTGCACTCAATACATCCCGGCTGCACATATATTTTCATCTTCTTCGACCCATTCCAAAAGCTCTATCACCGGCTTAGCTCTTCCGTCAAGATTCGAACACTTGGAATGCAATACCAACCACTCAAAATTATTTAGCCGATAGTCGTGCTCAAAGCCATTGAGTCGATAGTGGGTATTATTTCCTTAGCTAATCGGTCGTTCACAAGAACGTGCAAACCCGAAGTATGCAACCGAGTTCGTACTTCTTCCAAGCTTGCGCACTCGATCTTCACCCTTTTGTTTCAGCAGCAAATTTAGTCGATTGTGGTCAGCTCTACATATAGCCAATCGTGTGGTCATAGTACCGTGCCTCCAAATTTTCCATGTCGCATGCGGCGCCTCTACCCGAGTTAAGCATGTTATATCTCTCGTTAGATATGGCCTCGGCCCACCGATGCATCAACTGAATTGGGAATTAATCGATATTGGCCCTAGCCGATAGCACTTCGAGATTGCTGATTTAGTCTTCTTAACTTAGCCGATGTATACCCTTTGTTTCCATCACCGTCAGCCGCTAATTTCCTCCATATCTCGATGCAGCTTCTTACGATGGATTTTCGAGCTTCAAAGAGTCGGGTTCACTTCGCGTCTCCTCAAGGCGTATATCCCGCTAGGATTTCTTGTCGTTTGCATCGCTTGCTGCACCTTGTGTTGGAGTCGAAATAAAAATGTGGCCGACTAAATTGGAACCCTTTTATTTGGCGCAAGTTAGACGGCCATGTAATACGTCCAACAATCCATGATTCTTTCATGCTCCCGTGAAGGTGTCCCATATATTATAACGGCATTGATTTTCTGAAATCCTCTTGACACCACTTCGTTTTAGGGGAAAAAACCAAAAGCGGACCTTACTTTTAGGAGAAACTCATCAGCTTACTTTTAGCCGATTAATCTTTTATCGGCTATCGTGTTCCGATTTCTTTTAAGCCCTTGATGCATCCTCCCGTACGATTACACCAAGGAGCCAATAGATTGATCTCATCAACTGTCTACTAAATTCTCCTTTGATTACCTTCGAAAATCTGGAACTTCTAAGAGAATGCGCCATCGTGTAATTCATGGTCGGAGTCCCAAAGAACAGCATGGTGACAAAGTTGACGTCGAATAGAGGACGAAGATAAGCTCGGCGACATGTAAATGCTTGACGCGTAGTCGATACTGGAGCTCGAAGCGCCGATTGAGTTCAAGAATTTTCTCAGCCTTGGTTCTTAAGCAGAGCCGAGTAACCATCGGCCTACCAACAATCGAGGCCTCTTGACAGTCCGTTTCCTCCTAGCCGGTCGAACTCGGCCTCCCGAGTCTCTTAGCTTGACAATCGAGTCCGATCACATATTGGGCCCTAATGGCCGGTATCTTGTCTCGTAGTGAAAATTTGGGCTATCAATTCCATCAACTATCTTGCCATCGGAAGTTTCATCAATGCCTTCTCACGCTCCCGGGCAGATCTTGACATAGTCTAGATACGGTAGGGAGGATGAACACACACTTGTTTCAGCCGAGATGTTCACGTATCACCGGCTTTTCTTCATTGCAGCAAAGTAGCATCTCGGTGACCGATATGCAGGTCGAGTCTTGCACTAGCCTTTAATCCTTTCCTATGCTTGCTCCACATCGGCTTTAGCCTCGTGGCATATTGGCAAAGTAGAATATGAAATCCAATGAGTGGGCCGCCAACTGTGTTGATGTCGATAGGCAAGTTTGATTGCCGACACACACTCGGTAGTAATTGTTGCCAATGAGCTCAACGGTTGGTGTTTGACAAAACCAACATTATGCAAAGACGTAGTGGGCCGTAGGATAAAGATAAGCTCTACGTGCGGATACATGTACGATTGTTTCAGTGCCCCCGCCGCATGGCTGATGTAAAGGTCCCGAGACGCCGAGCATGTTCTTCTCATTGATCTTCTCAACATTGTTCCCTTCATCTTGCTCGCATCTAGCATATCGATCAATGAGCTAACACCCTTTCGATCGAGTAGCGGATTCTTCTTCGAATAGCCGATCTCGTTCTCTTCGACTATACCGGTCTTACATCGGTTATTTTGATAAAATATTCCAATAGTCGATATCGGCTATCTCAATCTACTCATGAACTCGTTAAAAGGATTCTTCCTTATTTTCCTTGCGTAGCTTGGCCACAAAATAAAATATTCCTTTTGTTGCATGAGTACGACCTTTAGTAGCCAAACATGCAAGTCCAAGTGATGATCACGTATATATATGCACATGCTCTTTGCATGTAGATCTTTCTCGCAATTGGTCGCACCATTCTCGAATCTTTACCACGTGTATGCACATACATCCTTCATAGCAAATGGAGACATGGATTTCCCGATGCATGCCAAAATAATTTTCAACCGAACTTCTATCGGCCGTCGTTGCCAACAACCTCTTACGATGAAGCAATTGGGAAGATCAAAATTATGACGACCGTGTCATCCGGGATCGCGCATATCTGCATCGCCAACTATCCAAATGAGAAGACAACCGCGGTAGCGATGCCGATGAGCCATTGTCAAAGATTCCAAAGCTATGCAGGTGTCACTCGATGTGTTTGCGGTGTACCGGCAGCTTACTTCCACTACCGATGCATACGCAGTGTTCCTCATTGCCGATCGAGGTTAACATCCAACAACTTCCAGTTCTCGACTTTTAGAATAAATCCTGTGTGCTCTCTTTTGTGTCCCTCATCGTGTACCTTTTGTCTTAAATTCATCTTGAGCCTCACGGATTTCACACTCGCTCTTTTTCATTGGAAGGGATCGGCATGCATATAGAACTAATTTGCCGATCGTGTAGATGTAACCAATTTACCACCACGTGCAAACATATATATCCTTGTAGGACAACAAGATCTCGACGTCCAGTCTTCTTTATTCTTCCTCTTCTCGTTCATGCTTATTATTGATTTTTCTCTTTAAACGTTGACTAAAACCAAGGGGCACAGGACCAATATTGCCGGTTAATCGGCTAATCGGGCGCTCACCGGATATATATTCCTTCTTGCATATAGCCTAGAAATAGCCGATTTGAATCTGATCAGCTTAGCTGTCCAAGCGTACCATACGTATATGTATGCAACTCGTAGAGTCCGGATCCGATGTACGTATGTTTACCCAACTCCATCTTTCTTGGCCATCCATGAAATAGGTATAACATTCCGAACATTACCCAATGCACCAAGCCGACGGCAATTGTATTATCCGAATCCAACTCTAAAGAATAATCAATATTACTCTCTTGGAGTCTTCTCGATAACATCTTTCTATGACGGCCCTTGGTGACGAACTTCTTAATCCACATGCCGATATATCAAGAAAGAATTCCGATCTTCACCGTCTTTGAATATCTTTTATTCTTGGAGCAAGAATACGTGGCCTAGAAGTAGCAGATATGATGTGGACGTGCCTATACATACGTGAGTTGCTGGCCACCACACATAAAAATCTGTCCCTAAACCGAATATGACAATCGGCTCTTTTCAAACAAGTAATTCCAAATCACTCGGGGAGACTTATACAAACCGTTGGACTTGTTCCTTATCTTTCTCATGTTTCTTTTATCATAGCCGATTTAAGCATGAGCTTTATTATAAATGGATCAGCAGAATTTCCATCGGCTACATCGCCGAATTCAATCAACATGTCCTTCATATTGCCGTCATCGCCCCCAAATTTTATCTCGCTTCGACAACCTCGGTTCTTTGAGCGGCGAAGTATAGTAACAACAACTTTTGATCTTCTTAAGTTTACTACTCGATGTTGACGTGTTGATGCATGCCATAATGAGCACCATGCGAATGGCATGTGCAGCAATATAATCTTGAAAACTTGGTGTCATGGCAATCTTTGGTAGACTGATGCTATCCGATTTTAGGTTCCATCATCTTTGGCAATTGTGTCTCTTGAATGACTTTTTCCATATCCCGCCAAAGGGCAATTAGCATTTATTCTTGGATCCTTCCGCCTTGTGCTCAAATGATATCAGCTACCATACCGATCTCGATGGAAAGTCATCGGCCAATTATATAAAATATTGTTTCTTTGCTTTTCATTACTCCTCTTGGCCGAACCTTGTTGACAGATATAAGCCGAATGGCACTTCATTCTCATTGTGATCTGGAAAGTAATAAATATTTGGAGAGGATATGACTTCCGATCAAAATTTGGAAGTTGTCCCACCGGGCGTGCCAAAAAGTGTGTTGACACAAAATGTGGCGCACCGTGTCTCACACACAAGAAGCCGGAAAGCCTAGCTTCAATCGGGTGCCCGGCGTCCGAATCCGGAAGCGTGCCGCCGATTTGACCCGAAAGTCAACAAGGGATAAAACGGTAAGATCATAACTGGAACGTGCTGGGTGAGACCAGACAGCTTCCATCTTTACGGCCCCGAAGCCACTTACGACGACACATAGCTATAGAAGCTATCTCGCCAACAAGTTTGCAATTCATTCGCTAATATGATATGACCGACATGAATAAAGCCGAACCGCCGAATGTGTGTAAACGAAGACATGTTTGAACAAGATTAAATCATCAAAGCATATCAAACTACATCTCAGGTTTAAAGCATCATCAAGCACTAATAATTAAGGATAAGTAACTTATAAATATAAATCTACTAAACAACACATGCATAGGCTACTCCAACTAGTCTCGCCGCACGTCTAGCCTTCATAAACCCGTCGAGCATAAACCCAAGCAAGCTAATCCACCGCATGATACCACTCGCTATGAATTTACACCACCCCTTACGCGATCAATCCACCGCATGATACAATCTAACAAGAAAGAGCTAAAAGCACGTAATTACCTAACAGATCTATAAATACTCGCTACATGTATAAGCATAACCGTATCGGCAAGATTGCCGAATCGGGTCCATGAAGAAGGAACAAACAAGTAACATGTAAAAGGAACCTATCGATTAAACCGATCTCTAGTCCACCTGGATGACTAGCTCTAGAGTAACCCAAAGACCTCGCATCTCCGCACGGTACCCGGTCCCGTCAAGACTTATCTACATCTAACGTGAATGAACCCACAACATGTGACAATCTAGATCGATCTAATTCGGCTATATGAAATTGATCTACTTGATATCGAATAAACATGAGATTATGACCAAAAAGCCGAAAAGAGCATCAATCTAGATTGGGCAAAAGAGTGTTGCAAATAAATAAACATTAAATAAAACATGCAACACGTGATAACTTAATGAATCTATTAGATCTTGCCAAATCTAAGAGAGCCGATAACTATCTTTACTCATGTCTTAATCCGCCGCACGATACAAGGCACAAGCAAAAACTTCCCATCATTAAGCTTAAATCCGCCGCACGATACTAAGCAAAACGGATGAGACTACTTGCATCATAATCTAAATCCGCCGCACGATACTAGACATGATATCAAGGTTGCCGGGACTTACGGAGGTCGACGGATCGATTGGCCCTCTCGAAGAACTCGACGACACGACTAAAGGACTCGAAGGGTGGCACGTAGCCGGTTGTATTGAATTGGTTGTGAACAGAGATTTTTACAATGGCCGGGGCTTATATTTATACCCGTAGGCTCGTGACTCATGGCTAGCCGACGTATCTAAAAGAAATAAAAATACACGGACTTTGGTTTCCTTATAAAAATCCTTGTTGTCGAAGCTTCCTTGGCCGGCAATATCTCCTTTCTTGTTTTTGACCTTCGCATGTATACGGACATGATGCGTGGCCACGTTTCCATGCTCTTTTATTTGTTGCTCACCCATATCCACGGAGTCCCACATAGCTACGTATACGTAGATGATTCGAAGACCAGATCGACGATCTCTCTTGGTCTCGCCCGCCTTAACCGAGATGTGGCCAAATACATTTATTGGCCGTGCAAGCACTCCTCAAGCCCAACGTCTTCATTCGCATGCTTGGGTATACATGCATATATCAACCTCCTTGCCTTGCTTGTCCGGCCAAATAAGTGAAGACTCCCTTGCTTGCTTAGCTTTTGGCATAGAACGATGTATGCATGCACTTCAAAATGCAATACGTGTATATACGTATATATATAGCTTAGTCCAATGTCGCCTTCCGATAGTGGTCCTCACGTGTCTCCCGATATATTAAATATTTCCTTAGGCCAGTATGTTAATCGGCTTTTCGTGCATGAATGTCCTCATAGCCGATCCCCAATTGCCGATTTGGTCCCGACGCCAAATTCACACGTATGGCTTCCCGAATAGCCGAGCCCGATTACCGATTTGGTCCCGATCGCCGATTTGGCGACCGCACCACGTATATCTTCTGTCTAATCTTCGTTGGCAATCATCAAGCTTCTTGTTTCTTCTCAAAATATTAAGGAGTATTCCCTTGTTACTGATATTTCTTGGCTGTCCAAATTTTGGTGTTAACAAGGGGCTCCGCCACCGTCTCGAGAGGTCGTTCGCTCGACCGGTTTCCGCCACTCATTCTCGAGCGGGCGTTCGCTCGACCGGTTTCCGCCACTCGTTCTCGAGCGGGCGAGCGGGCGCGTCTCGAGCTAGCGGGCTTTATGCCTTTGCGGGCTTGGTTCTGGGCCGGCCCAGTATGCAGCGTGGAAGAGAATTGGGTGCTTCTTTATCTGGCTTTCTTGGGGTTAGGGGGAAGTGAAGTGGTGTTTGCTCACCTCTAAACTCCCTGATTTAGGACCCCCTAATCTAGGTACCCGACAGTAGCCCCCGAGCCCTTGCTTGATTGTGAAAAACTTCAGGCAAGGGATCATGAAGTGGAGTTGAAGTACCTAGATTTCAGGGTTATGCCGTCCTATTTCGAGGGGTTGATTTCCTCCTTTTTCCGTGGGGGGCGCGCGAGCGTCCCCCGCGGGGGTAGCCCCCGAGGCCCCAGAGGAATGGTGAATTCCTCTGGGGGCTTTGAATGAGTTGTTCCGAGCGGGAATATTGTTAACTGGAGTTGTAGTGCCCGTAGTGGGGGTTACTCTCGATTCCTCGAGCCCCGAGTGCTTCCCGCTTTACCCCCGTCGAGAGGTGTGGTTCACGTGACCCGAGCCCCGAGCCTCGAAATGCTGGGCCGTAGTCGTGATCTAATTTCTCGTTTAGATCTCTTGGATTAGATCCAAGGGGCAGGAGGATTGGTGCTACCCGTGGTCGAGTGAACGCCATGCCTCCCTGTGAGCTCGTAGCGGGAAATCCAAGTGAGAGTCTGCCTCCTTTCGAGGGGAGACAGCATCGAGGCCCGGGGGCGCTCTCATTAGAGCTGGGCGCATAGATTTTAGAGGACCGGCCCCTGCTCGAGGGGACCGACGGCTCGAGTGCCTCCCGTCGACTGGATCTCTTGGAAGCTTGGCTCCCTGCCTTGTATGCGCCTTTGGGATTCGAGAGTTCGTTCTCGAGCGGGACCTTTCGAGGGTTCCTTCCCAATGGCGCCCGGACTCGGTGCTCGAGGGCGGCCGTTCGAACCCGTTCGTGGGTCGCCTCCGCTCCTCGAAACTTACAGTGGGACCGGGATCCCAGTTGTCTTACCATGTAAGGAACCGTCCGCCAAGACGTCCCATCGTCGCGCCGGCCGAGGGAAGTCCGTCCGTTGGCGCGCGCCTTTTAGGCGGAAACCGGCGCGTCATGATGATCGTGGGGTGGCGACGGTTCAGTCCCCGCCGCGTCTCACGCCCGGTGAGTGGAGGTAGGTGGCGGTTGTTAATGGGGATTAAATGCGGTTACCATTTCTTACCTAGTCCGCCGGGGCCGCGTGACCGTCGGATTGCGGAATCTGAGCCGTTGGATGCGCACGACGCGGATCGGCTTGGCACTATAAATTTAGGGGAGGGAACTCCTGGTTTCCTTCCTTTGCATTCATCGCCTTCCTTCCTCTTGCCGCCGCCGGTTGCGCTCGCCTGCCCCTAATTGCCGCCGTCGCGCCGCTTGCAACCGCCGCCACTCCGTCCGCATCCACCGGAGAGACCTAGAAAGGGGAGTAAAGTTCTTGAGCGTGCGCATCACCGGAGCCACGCTTCGCCTTGCGCCGCCGCCTCATCAGATTCTGCCGTCGCCGCCTTCCCGGATTCCGCCGTCGTCATGGTTTCCAGCAAGAGAGTCAGCAAGAAGACCGGCCAGGGGTCCAGCCGAGGCACTGGGGGTAGCAGGGCTGGTGGCAAAGGCGCCGCCGGCAAGGGCGCCGCCGGCAAGGAGCCCGCCAAGGCCCCCGTGCCGGTGGTGATGTACGATGCGCTCCCGTGGCCTCGGTCTTCGGTGACCGAGGCGATGCTGGAGGGCCTCGTTGAGGAGGGGCTGCTCCTCCCCAATCCGGCGGAGGGGCCGCCGGAGTGGCAAGTGCCGGAGGCCACCCATCGTGAGCCCGTCGTGCCGGAGGGCTATGTCTTGAGCTTCGTCAAGTTCCACAAGCGAGGACTCGGGGCGCGGTTTCAGGGTTATGCCGTCCTATTTCGAGGGGTTGATTTCCTCCTTTTTCCGTGGGGGGCGCGCGAGCGTCCCCCGCGGGGGTAGCCCCCGAGGCCCCAGAGGAATGGTGAATTCCTCTGGGGGCTTTGAATGAGTTGTTCCGAGCGGGAATATTGTTAACTGGAGTTGTAGTGCCCGTAGTGGGGGGTTACTCTCGATTCCTCGAGCCCCCGAGTGCTTCCCGCTTTACCCCTGTCGAGAGGTGTGGTTCACGTGACCCGAGCCCCCGAGCCTCGAAATGCTGGGCCGTAGTCATGATCTAATTTCTCGTTTAGATCTCTTGGATTAGATCCAAGGGGCGGGAGGTTTGGCGCTACCCGCGGTCGAGTGAACGCCATGCCTCCCTGTGAGCTGGTAACGGGAAATCCAAGTGAGAGTCTGCCTCCTTTCGAGGGGAGACAGCATTGAGGCCCGGGGGCGCTCTCATTAGAGCTGGGTGCGTAGCTTTTGGAGGACCGGCCCCTGCTCGAGGGGACCGACGGCTCGAGTGCCTCCCGTCGACTGGATCTCTTGGAAGCTTGGCTCCCTGCCTTGTATGCGCCTTTGGGATTCGAGAGTTCGTTCTCGAGCGGGACCTTTCGAGGGTTCCTTCCCAATGGCGCCCCTGACTCGGGTGCTCGAGGGCGGCTGTTCGAACCCGTTCGTGGGTCAGCCTCCGCTCCCTCGAAACTTACAGGTGGGACCGGGATCCCAGGTTGTCTTACCATGTAAGGAACCGTCCGCCAAGACGTCCCATCGTCGCGCCGGTCGAGGGAAGTCCGTCCGTTGGCGGCGCGCCTTTTTAGGCGAAAACCGGCGCGTCATGATGATCGTGGGGTGGCGACGGTTCAGTCCCGCCTCGCGTCTCACGCCCCTGGTGAGTGGAGGTAGGTGGCGGTTGTTAATGGGGATTAAATGCGGTTACCATTTCTTACCTAGTCCGCCGGGGCCGCGTGACCGTCGGATTGCGGAATCTGAGCCGTTGGATGCGCACGACGCGGATCGGCTTGGCACTATAAATTTAGGGGAGGGAACTCCTGGTTTCCTTCCTTTGCATTCATCGCCTTCCTTCCTCTTGCCGCCGTCGGTTGCGCTCTCGCTTCCAGCCCTAATTGCCGCCGTCGCGCTCGCTTGCAACCGCCGCCACTCCTGTCCGCATCCACCGGAGAGACCTAGAAAGGGGGAGTAAAAGTTCTTGAGCGTGCGCATCACCGGAGCCACAGTTCTCGCCTTGCGCCGCTGCCTCATCAGATTCTGCCGTCGCCGCCTTCCCGGATTCCGCCGTCGTCATGGTTTCCAGCAAGAGAGTCAGCAAGAAGACCGGCCAGGGTTCCAGCCGAGGCACTGGGGGTAGCAGGGCCGGTGGCAAAGGCGCCGCCGGCAAGGGCGCCGCCGGCAAGGAGCCCGCCAAGGCCCCCGTGCCGGTGGTGATGTACGATGCGCTCCCGTGGCCTCGGTCTTCGGTGACCGAGGCGATGCTGGAGGGCCTCGTTGAGGAGGGGCTGCTCCTCCCCAATCCGGCGGAGGGGCCGCCGGAGTGGCAAGTGCCGGAGGCCACCCATCGTGAGCCCGTCGTGCCGAAGGGCTATGTCTTGAGCTTCGTCAAGTTCCACAAGCGAGGACTCGGGGCGCTCCCCCATCATTTCGGGGTCGAGCTCTAGCACTTCAACCCCAATTCCATCTCCCACGCCGCTAGCTTCGTCGCCGTCTGCGAGGGGTACCTGGGGATGGCGCCGCAATGGGACTTCTTCGTCCACATCTTCAAGGCGACGCTGTTCACCTTGGCGGTGAGCGGGAACAACAATGACGACGACGACGAGGAGGAGAAGGAGAAGGTGAACGCCCGCTGCTACGTTCGAGCGGGCTCTTGCTCGCTCGGCTTGAAGAGGCGGGAGCACTGGCTGCCCGGCTCGTGGACGTCGAAGAACGCCGGGTGGGTCTCGGAATGGTTTTACCTCCGTAATGAGGGGAACCATTTCCCAAAGTACACCGGCGCCGTGTTGACTGCGCCCCAGCACAATTGGGGCTACGGCAACCCGTGCAAGCTCCAGCCCCGTCTCGACCCCCTGACCAACGCCATGGAAAGGCTCCGCCGTTGGAGGGCCGGCGACATTTCCTTCAACCTTTCCCATGTCGTCGCCGGGTTCCACTCCCGCCGGGTGATCCTGCTCGCCGAGCGCCCGCTACGGCTTGACCAGATGACGGAGGACGCCGACCCTGAGGTGCTCGAGGCCAGCAGGATGTCGAGCCTGCCTCTCCCAGCCGCCACGGTTGTTGCTCGAGTGCGCGAGGCGATCGACGGCGGCAGGAGCTTTGGGGAGAACCAAGTCGATCTCTTCCCCATGTGCCCGGACGTCGACCTGCTGGGCTATGTATGCTCTCTTCGAGACCTTTCGTTCTGTTGATATTGCTTTTTCTCTGACTTGCGCCCATCTCATCGAGCTGTGCCTCTCAGGAGATCATCGACCACGCGGACTCGGCACCCCCGGTGAAGGAGGACGCGCCCGGCCGCGAGGTAAGACGTCTTAGAAACGATCGAGAACACGCAGCGGCGCTCTCGAGGAGGGAGGAGAAGGCAAAGAAGGCCGTCGCGCTGGAGGAGAAGGAGAAGCGCAAGGCCAGGCATCGCCGAGAGCGGATGATGCGTCTGAGGGCGGACCCCAATGACTGGAGTCCCAGTCTAGAGTCGACCGATGACGATGAGGAGGAAGGGGATGAGGGGGACGATGAGGCGACTGATAGCGATGACGCCACCGCCGCTCGACCGCTGACGCCTCCTCGATCTCGCGTGCAGGAGGTGTCCCTGGCGCCGGCTCGTCTCGAGCTTGGCGGCTGCTCGTCGTTGGCTCGAGCGGGCCAGCAGCAGGAGGAGTCGTCCCACCGCTCCGACTGCGGCGCTCGAATGCCATCGCCGACCCGAGCGGGGCAGCGGGAGGAATCCTCCCACCGCTCCAGCCACAGCGCTTGGGCGCCATCTCCGACGCGGCGGGACTCTTCTTCCCGTCGCCAACCATCTTCAACGGGCGCACGCACCCGGCAGCAGCAGGCTGCAGATGCGCGCAAATCATCTTCAGTCCAACCCGGTGAGCCCCCCGTCGAGTGCCGGGCTCCTTCTAGTGGCTGGCGAGCCGAGCCGACCCCGACCCGCAGGACTCAGGAGACCGCAAGGGATCCCACGCCCGATCCGACGAAAGAGCCGGCGGGGGCGGGTGAGACCGCCAAGGCCACAGAGGCCCCGAGCGCCTCGAGGCAAGCCGCTGACGCCCAGAAGCCCCCGAGTGGCTCGAGTGGTGTAGTCAAGGCTCGGAAGCCCTTGAGCGATTCGAGGGAGCCGGCCGCGGCTTGGAAGCCCCCGAGCGACTCGAGCAAGCCGGGTGGTTCGAGCGGCACCGCCTCAACTACAAGGTGTGCCTCTCGATCGGATCCTCTCTCATCGCCTTTCTGTTTGCTTGTGAGTTCCTTATCGTCATCGTTTTTGTTTTTCTCTTTCTTCCAAAACCAAGCGTCCCCTGTCGTCCCTGCCGTCCCTTCCTCCCATCCTGCCTTCGAAAAAGCTGAAGGTCTCAGGAGGGTCGAGTGGTACCTCGTCCGCCCCAGGTGGAGTGATCCTTCCCCGCACTGCTTCGATTTGGTTAGTGCAAGCCAAGGATGCGATTGAGCGCGGGAGGCTGATGGCGGCTGCATCTCGTGCAGGTGCCGGGGTCGCGCCTAAGGTGACGGGGGAGACGGCCGTCGCCACCACTGCCACCTCGACAGTCGTCCCGCCAGAGATGCCGTCGTCTGCTGCCCAAGGTGAAGCGGCAGCCGGCGACAAGGGAGCGACGGCTGAGGCCTCTGGGCCTGAGGCGGCAGCCATCACTCTTCAAACTGGGGCCGGGTCGGAGCAGCACCCGATCACGCTCGAGGACGAGAGCCCGAGCTCTGGCCCTAAGGTGTGGCCAATAGGCCTGCGTCAGCTCAAAGAGGGGCGGAAGGAGAAGGAGGAGGATGCGAGCTCCTTGGTCGCCGAGCGGCCAGCGGACGACGAGGAGATGCAGGAGGCGGGCCGGGTACCCGACCCCCAGACGGACCAGGCGTCCACCCCTCCTCGAGATATGGAGGTCAACCCTTCCGTCGGGCGGCGGGTCAAGGTGCCCCAGGCCTCCTCGGTCGAGCAGGGGGAGGCCCAAATCACGGCGCCGGAGGAGCACCCTGCCGTTGTGCAGGAGGAGGAGAAGGTGGAGGAGCAGGTGGAGCAGCCCGCCACCGCACAGGAAGAGGAGCAGCAGGGCGGCACATGAGGGGGGGGAGCAACCTAAGGAGCTCTGTATGGTAGTGTATCAGGCACCGCCACAGCCGCTGCAGTCGGGGGAGGTCGTGGTGCCCCACCTCATGCCTGACTCGATGACGGGCGAGGTACACCGGCATGTCTGAGGCCGATCACTGGGAGGAGGCCCAGAGGAAGCACACGGCTGCCGCCATCGTCGACAGCCACATGAGAGCGGGCGGCTTTGGACCCACCGAGCCCACCGAGTCATCGATCCTGGAGAGGAGGCGGATCGAGGCACAGGCACTCGCGCAAGAGGCATCGTCATCTTGGAGCCAACCTCAGCGCCCGCCTACGTTGGCCGAGCGAGTGGTGACGGCAGGCGTCGACCTGGAGGCGGTGAGGGAAATCCACAGCACCGTCGACCGAGACATGCGGGAGGCGTACCCGCTTTGGGAGAGGCCACCGCTGGTGCTTCCCGACCCGCTCGACCCCGAGGCTCCTGCGATCGTGATGAACGATCAAAAGGAGCTCGAGACTCATATGGAGTCCGAGGAGCGCCGGCAGTGGCTCGAAAACACCCTGCAAGTCGCCCTGTCGCTCGTTTCCGAGGACATGCCCCATCTCTCTGCCGTAAGTGTTCTCGAGTGCGGTCATTTTCCTTGCGTTTTCCTGACTTGTCGCAGTTTGTTTCCTGACTTTTTCTCTTCGTGATTCAGTCAGCGCAGAGCTGCTCCTACGCCAAGTCCGTCCATATCCACGCCCTTCGTGAGAGCGAGGACGAGATCAGGCTACTCGTGCGTCTGGGCCAGAATGCCGAGGTGGAGCTGCACCAATCCGCCCGGCTCCTCAGAGAGGCCAACACCGCGCTAAACGCCGCCAAGGAGGATGCCCAGATGGCCAGGGACGAGCTGGCTCAGACCGCGTGGGAGGCGGAGATGGCTCGAAAAGATAAAGAGCGAGTGAAGGGGATCGCTGCTCAACTCAAGGAGGCCGCGGACACGGTGAATGCTGGCTTCAAGGCCAAGGCCCAGCTCGTCGAGCAGCTTGAGAGGGAGAAGGCCACCGCTGAGACATATATGAAGGACCTACAGACGGCGGTCACTCGCGAAACCACCCAGAAGGAGGCCCTCGCGAGTGCGCTTGAAGCGGAGAAGAAGCGGGTGGGCGATTTTCAAACGGAGGCAATCAATCTCCGTCAGTCGGTGATGGAGAAAGATCTTGCTATCCAATCTGCCGGCAAGAAGATCGAGGAGTTGCGGGGGGAGAAGACCGAGCTCGGTCGTACGCTCAAGGGGAAGCAGACCAAGCTCTCGAGCGCGCTGGAGCGCGAGCAGGGGTTATCGACCCGCTGCACAGGTGAGTGCTCGAGCCGCTCTTGTTTTTTGCCAACTTGGATATTTCCTTTGCTGACTTGGGTTTTTCTTTTCAGCGCTCAAGGCTGATCTATCCGCATCGCGCGTGGCTCTCCAGCTTGCCCAGGCCGACCTCTCCACGGCACGTGCGGCTCTCGAAGTCGCCCAGAGGACGCTGGACGTCGAGGTGGGTGCCAAGGCTCGGATCACCGGCGCCATTGACACCCTTAGCGAGCGCTGGGGATTTGAGCCCGTGGTGGATGTTGAGGGGCGGGACGCCGGACGTGGCTACGCCGCTCGCGTCTTCGCTTTTGGCCTTTCTCTGCAGGACCGAGTCCGGGACGCCCTTGTCTTCGCCGCGCAGTAGTTCACAGGCGTCGCCGGCCTACGAGCCGAGATTTGGGCAAGAAGGCCCTTGTAAGAAAAAATATTCTGGTCGTGAAGTGGCCCATGCGGCCTTTAAACATTATGTTTATAGTTTATGCAACATGTTTTAGTTCTTTTCTGCGCTTTTGAACTTTCCTTTGTTCTTTGCCTAGAGTTCTCTTTTTTTTTTGGCTAAGTGTTAGCATCGTACTTCGACTGCTTCGAGGGGAGATGAGTTAGAGTTCTGTAGCTCGGGAGCGTAGGAGACCTTGTGCTCGATCATCCAGGCTCTAGGAGCTCGAGGCGATGCTTGTCCTTAGTTTTTCGAGAGAGTTTCGAGGCGGGAAGGAAAAGGAAAGTGTCGAGCGCTTTTTGAAAAAACTACGGGTGTTTTTTCGAGGACTTCAGGGGGGTCCCCCCTGGTCTAGCCCCCGAGGGGGCTTGACTTTGTGAAGACAAAGTTGAGCCCACCTTGTATACGAACAAAAAAAGGTATAAAGCTAATTTGCAAAGCCTTTATTCACTCATACTAGCGGTACATTATACGGAACAAATGTACAAGGCGTCGAGGCTTAAGGGAAAAAACGACGTAGCTGTTCGATGTTCCACGCGTTGGTGAGGATCGAGCCATCCTCATCAGCCAGCTTGTAGGTTCCTGGTTTCAGCACTTCGACCACGATGAACGGGCCTTCCCAGGGTGGAGTGAGCTTATGGCGCCCCTTATTGTCTTGGCGTAGACGGAGTACAAGGTCGCCGACCTCGAAATCCCTTTTCCGCACGTTCTTCTCGTGGTATTGCCATAACTTCTACTGGTATCGCGCGGAGTGTAGGAGCACCATGTCTCGAGTTTCTTCGACCTGGTCGACGGCGTTAGCTAGCCTTTCCTCGTTGGTTTGCTCGTTGTAGGCTTTGAGTCGAGGGGATCCGTATTCGAGGTCAGTGGGGAGGACGGCCTCTGACCCATAGACCAAGAAAAACGGAGTGAACCCAGTGGCTCGGCTCTCAGTCATTCACAGACTCCATAGAACTGATGGGAGCTCGGCCGCCCACTTCTTGCCGTGCTTGTTGAGGCGGTCGAAGATTCTTGGTTTTAGTCCCTGCAAGATCATGCCGTTGGCACGCTCGACCTGGCCGTTAGTTCGAGGATGGGCAACTGCCGACCAGTTCACATGGATGTGATGTCGATCACAGAAGTCCAGGAACTTTTTGCCCGTGAACTGAGTGCCATTGTCAGTGATGATGACGTTGGGGACTCCAAAACGATGGATGATGTCAGTGAAGAACTCAACCGCTCGCTCCGAGCGGATGTTGGTGATGGGCTTGGCCTCGATCCACTTGGTGAATTTGTCGATGGCAACGAGCAAGTGGGTGTAGCCTCCCCTCGTTTTCTTGAGGGGCCCGACCAGATCGAGCCCCCAGACCGCGAATGGCCATGTGAGTGGGATCATATGGAGCGCATGCGCCGGGAGGTGAGTTTGCTTGGCGTAGAACTGACACCCTTCACATGCTCGAACCAGCTTGATGGCGTCAGCAGTGGCCGTTGGCCAGTAGAAACCTCGACGAAAAGCATTTTCGACTAGGGTTCTCGGCGCAGCGTGGTGGCCGCAAGCCCCCGAGTGCATGTCTCTGAGCAATCTTCTGCCCTCTTCGATCGAGATGCATCGTTGGAGTATGCCGGTTGGGCTGCGGCGGTAGAGCTCTCTGTCGTCTCCGTAGAGGACGTAAGTTTTGGCTCGACGGGCCAGGCGTCTTGCTTCCGTTCGATCCTCAGGCAATTCTCCTCGAATAAGGTATTCGAGGAAGGGTGCACGCCAATCCGTGGGTGGGCTCGAGGGCCCATCAATCTCCATGACCTCAGCCCCCGTCGAAGGGGGCGTGGTCGTAGGAGCGGGCTCGACGGGCGACTCGAGGCCAGCCCCCGAGTCCCATTTTACGGATGGCTCGTGTAGATCTTTTGAGAAGACGTCTGGGGCAACCGTCACTCGAGATGACGCGATCTTGGCCAGCTCATCCGCAGCTTCATTGAAGCGTCGCGGGACGTGGTTGAGCTCGAGGCCGTGGAAGTTGGCTTCCAATTTGCGCACCTCATTGCAGTACACCTCCATTTTTTCATCATGACAGCTCGAGGCTTTCATTACCTGGTCGATGACAAGCTGTGAGTCACCTCGAGCGTCGAGGCGTCGAACCCCGAGCTCGATAGCGATACGCAACCCGGTAACGAGTGCCTCATACTCTGCCATGTTGTTCGAGGCCGCGAAGTGGATCCGAACTACGTAGCGCATGTGTACTCCACTGGGCGAAATGAAGAGTAGGCCCGCGCCTGCTCCTGTTTTCATGAGCGACCCGTCGAAATACATGGTCCACAGCTCGGCTTGAATTTGTGCCGGAGGGAGTTGGACGTCGGTCCATTCAACGACAAAATTAGCCAACACTTGGAATTTGATAGCTTTTCATGGGGCGTACGTGATGGTCTCGCACATGAGCTCGACCAACCACTTAGCGATCCGGCCCACTACTTCCCGGTTTTGGATGATCTCTCCGAGCGGGAATGACGAGACCACGGTCACCGGGTGGCTAAGAAAGTTGTGCTGGAGTTTTCGGCATGTGAGCACGATCGCGTAGAGCAGCTTTTGGATTTGGGGGTATCGAGCCTTCGCATCCGAGAGCACCTCACTGACAAAGTAAACTGGCCATTGGACGGGGAGCGCGTGCCCCTCTTCCCGCCTCTCGACCACTATGACTGCGCTGACCACCTGAGTGGTCGCGGCAATGTAGAGGAGGAGCGGCTCGGCGGGTTTGTCTGGTGTAGCTGGTCTGGATGGCATGAGCACGGGAGGGGTAGTGAGCATGCTTTTCAACCTCGAGAGGGCTTCCTCCGCCTCGGGTGTCCACGCAAAGTGCTCGGATTTTTTGATGAGTCGATACAAAGGCAAGGCTTTCTCTCACAGGCGTGCGATGAACCGGCTAAGGGCGGCTAGGCACCCTGTGATTTTTTGCACTCCTTTTAGGTCTCGAATTGGCCCCATTCTCATGATGGCCGTGACCTTCTCGGGATTGGCCTCGATCCCGCGCTCGGAGACGATGTAGCCTAGCAACATGCCTCGAGGCACACCAAAGACACACTTTTCGGGGTTCAATTTGATGTTCTTGGCCTTGAGGCACCCGAACGTCAACTTGAGGTCCTTGACAAGGTTTTTGATTTTACGCGTCTTGACTACTATGTCATCTACATACGCCTCAACCGTTTCTCCTATATGTTTGCCAAAAACATGGAGCATGCAGCGCTGGTATGTTGCCCCGGCGTTTCAAAGGCCGAAAGGCATTGTGACATAATAGTACATGCCCACAGGAGTGATGAATGAAGTCGCGAGCTGGTCGGACTCCTTCATTTTGATTTGGTGATAGCCAGAGTAGGCATCGAGAAAGGAAAGTACTTCAGAACCCGCAGTGGAATCAACAATTTGATCTATTCGAGGTAAAGGAAATGGAACTTTGGGACATGCTTTATTTAAACTAGTGTAATCTACACACATCATCATCTTTCCGTTCTTTTTCTCTACAGTACAGGATTAGCTAACCACTCGGGATGATGTACCTCCTTGATGAATCCGGCCTTCTCGGGCTTCTCGACCTCCTCGCGGATGATCCTGTGCTTCTCCTCGTCGAAGCGGCGCAGGCGCTGCTTGATAGGTCTTGAACAGGGACGGATCTCCAAGGCGTGCTCGGCGACATCCCTCGGTATGCCAGGCATGTCCGAGGGACTCCACGCAAACATATCAGCGTTTGCGCGGAGAAAGTCGACGAGCACTGCTTCCTATGCGCTGTCGAGGGAGGCGCTACTAATCAGTGTCTTCTCGCTCGAGGAGCTCGGATCGAGCGGGATCTTCTTGGTGTCCTCGGCGGGCTCGAAATTGCCGGCCTGCCGCTTGGGCGCTGGTGCGGCGGCCTCGTCTGCCAGGCAGTCGAGCGTCTTGGCTAGCTCCTTGGATGCGGTCAGGGATTCCCCATACTCGATGCACTCCACGTCACAGCAGTACGCGTGCTCGTACGTGGAGTCGACAGTGATGATCCCTTTGGGCCCCGGCATCTTGAGCTTGAGGTAGGCATAGTTGGGGATCGCCATGAACTGGGCGTAGCACGGGCGGCCCAGGATGGCGTGGTAAGTCCCCTCGAAACTGGGCACGTCGAAAGTGAGGACCTCTCGACGGAAGTTCGAGCGCGTGCCAAAGTAGACGGGGAGGTCGATGCGGCAGATCGTGAGCGCCTTCTTGCCAGGGACGACACTGTGGAAGCCCCCAGCGCTCGGCTTGAGCTGTGCCCTCGTGATGCCGAGCAGCGTGAGCGTTTCCATGTAGATGATGTTGAGGCTGCTGCCTCCATCCATGAGGACCTTAGTGAAGCGGGCGTCGAGGATGATCGGGTCGACGACGAGGGGGTACGCGCCCGGGTTGGTGACGTGTTCCGGATGGTCATCACGGTCGAACGTGATGGGAGCATCGGACCAGTCGAGAAACTGAGTTGTAGCAGGCTTCACTGAGAAGACCTCTCTGCGCTCCTGCTTCCGCTCCCAACGCGTCATCTAGGTCGTAGGGCCGCCGTAGATCATGTAGCAGTTGGCAACGAGTGGGAATCCGTTGTCATCATTGTCGTTGGCTCGATCGCCGGCACCCTTATCCTTCTTGTCGCTGTCCTTACCGATCCCAAACGTCTTGAAGTAGCCTCGAAGCATACGGCAGTCCTCGAGGTTATGCTTGGCCGGCTCTTTATGGTATGGGCATGGCTGTTTCAGCATCTTGTCGAAGACGGCCCCGTCTGGAGGGTTGTCGAGGCTTCTTGCGGTCGGGCGCAGTGACCTTGTCCTCGACGACCACGCGCTTGCCTTGTTGATTGCTCTTTTTCTTCTTCCCATTCTTCTTCTGGCCCTTGCTCGTGCCCTCCCCGTCGCCGGGCGGCGGCTTGGGCTTGCACCCCTCTCCACCGAAAAACGCACCCACGGCCCCGTCGCCGGTGGCGTAGTCGGCGACGACGTCCATGAGTTCGTCGACGGTCTTTGGGCGTTTGCGCCAGAGCTCCCGCACGAGCTCTTTGCACGTGGTGCCCGAGACGAATGCCCAGATAACGTCGTGGTCGGGGATGTGCGGTAGCTCGGTGCGCAACTTGGAGAAGCATCGAGCAAAGTCTCGAAGAGACTCCCCGGTATGCTTCTTGCAATTCCGAAGGTCCCATGAGTTGCCAGGTCGAATATAGGTGCCCTTAAAGTTCCCCTCGAAAATCCGGACCAGGTCGGTCCAGCCGTAGATCTGATTAGGGGGAAGCTCCTCGAGCCACCGTCGAGCGGTGTCGGAGAGGAACAGAGGGAGTTGGCGTATGATTGCCTTATCCTCTCGAGCCCCTCCCAGCTGGCAGGCCAGCCGAAAGTCGGCGAGCCAGAGCTCTGGCTTGGTTTCCCCGTTATACTTGGCCAGGCTCGTGGGGGGTCGAAACGGGTTGGGCAATGGCGTGTTGCGGATGGCCCGACTGAAGACTCGAGGGCCCGGCGGCTCGGGAGCCTGCCGGTCCTCGTCGCTGTCGTAGCGTCCTCCTCGATGGGCGTTGTAGCCACGGTCCTCGGCACCTGCGGCCTTGCGTCGTCGGTTGTCGTTGATATCGTGACGCGCATCTTGAGGCTCGCGGTTGTCGAGGATGCGATCACGGATGGGGGCCCTACCACCTCAAGGGGGTACCTCTTGGTGGACCGAGCCCTCTCGCTCGTGCCGTGCGGCAGTTGGCCGGCCGCTCCGATTCCGCCTCGCGCAGCCTTGAGGCTGAACTCTCGGCCTGCTGGGCGGCCGCGACCTGGAGGAGCCCTTGGACCTCATCTCGTATCCGTAATGCTTGCGGATTCGAGGGTGCCGGCATGTCTCACAGTAGCATAGCCGCCGCGAGAACATTTTGGCTTGCTCGAGGGAAGCGGGCTGGCTCAAGCGGTGCTTCTGGCCGCCCGTCATTGACGATGCGGTTGAAGACGTCCTATGGCTTTGCTCGAGCGCCAAGAGCTCGAGGAGGAGGAGGGGGATGGTTCTGCTCAAGGGCGCGCTTGAGCAGCTCCAGATTTGCGCGTTCCGCATTCATCTTGGCCTCGATCTCTCTGAGCTGAGCCCACTGTGTAGCTCGAGCGTCCTCTTCAGGCCGTTGGTTGTTCTATCCTTGCGGTGGCTCCTCACGGGGTTCGATCACCTGCAAAGCTCCAGCCGCTGGCATTCCGGCCACCGACGCGCCGACCGGCCGGTTAGCTGCCGCGGCGGCCGCCGCGGCGTCGTCTCTGGTTTCTGAGTCCGACGGGACGTCATTCTCAAGACGAAAACACTCACGAGCTGGGTCATAGCACCCTGAATCCGAGTCATCGGAGTCGGGGTCGGCGCCGGATGGCGTCCAGGGCCTTCCCGTGCTCTCCTCCTCGATCCAACGGTGCATACTCCCGATCGCGGTGTTGCGTTGCGAGCCGGGCATCCTGTCGAACCCGCAGTCCACCGACGCCGGCCACACGATCTCCAGGTTCATGGTGGCGTGCAAGAGGGGGCCAGGGCTCTCCTCTTGCGGCCCCATCGCTGACTGGATCTCGTTGGCGTACGCGATGGCAGCATTGGTGAGTCCGAATGAGAGCCTGCAACGAGCTCGATAGAGCCCGTGCGGCAAGAAGTTGGGCGATGTCGGTCGTGCGCGCGCGCGAGGTGCCATGCCGGGTTCTCTCGGCCAACGCATGGTAAACGTGAAGTCAGGGTTTTCGTCAAGAGCCGCCTGCCTACGTGCCACCCCCTGTCGTGCGCTCGGCGCCCCAACTGGGTGTGCCATGGCGTTCGGCTGAGATGGCACGTGAGCGGTGTGCTCAGGGCCCCGCGTGGGCTGGCGAGGAAGCTGGTGCTGGTGGGGCCTGCGCCTTGGCGGCGAGCCGTGGTGGCATGGCCTACGCGCGACTCCACCAGCACGTGCGGGTGAAGTGCGTCCCCCACTTGGTTCACCGATCGAGAGCAGAGCCATGTCATAGCCCGTGCCGAGCGACACGAACTCCAAATTCCAAAACCAGATCACAGTGGCGAACGGAAGTGATGAAGCGGGAGATGCCATCCGGAAAATGGCGGGAAATCGAACTAAAACACGCAGTACCCCTACCTGGTGCGCCAACTGTCGGTGTTTCGTACCCCGGGGGGTATCACACCAACAAGTAAATTTCTAAGCGTGCTCCCTAATCCGGATGGTGATGCAAGACGGACACAAGAGTTTTATCCTGGTTCGGGCAAAAGAATCCCCTACGTCCAGCGGGGGGAGAAGACTTGTATTATCTTGCACCGAAGTGCGAGTACAAGGCAGTCCTGGGACTTAGCGCATGGCCATGTGTGTGTGTTGTGAGTGAGAAGGCATGAAAGCGTGAAAAACTTGCCCTAGACTAGGCCCTGGCGTCCCCTTTTATAGGCCAAGGGGAGGCTTAGAATCATAGGGTAGATAGGGCGATCGTAAGCATGATGTCGAGGTACGGATGTCGAGTCAAGTTGCTGGAACTGTGGGTGCCTCCCTCGATCTGGTTCGAGCCTGTGGATCCATGCTTTTATCCGGTTCGAGCCTGTAGCAGCATGGGTGATGATGTCCTGACTGTCCTTGGCTGATGGGAGCTGACGCAATCGAGGCATGGACGATGATGGCCTGCCCGGGAACCCCGGCGAGTGGCCGTCGAGGCGGGATGGACGGGTCACTGTGCGCTCCGTACACCGGTCATGTCCGCCATCATTCTTCGAGCGGCTGGAGGCCACCTCGAGGGGTCGACGACCCGGGCGATGGGACTGAGCGGTGGTTTTAGCGGTACAGAGAGTTGACAATGGCGTTTAAAGGGGGGTGCCGTACGTGGCACAGTGTGCGGCGTGGCACCACAGTGGCTTCTGCCATCCTCGAATCCAGGGGATGGGCAGCGTAATGGTGGAAGTGACTGGAGTATGATCCACTATTACGAGCCCTGTAGCCATGGAGTTAGGCGGGGTTGGTGTACGGTGGTACTGTTTCGAGCCCTGTAGCCATGTGCGTGCTGTGGGAAAGCAATCATAGGGGAGCGGGCTCGAGCGGTTGCTCGCTCGAGGGGTCTCCGCCACCGTCTCGAGCGGTCGTTCGCTCGACCGGTTTCAGCCACTCGTTCTCGAGCGGGCGTCGCTCGACCGGTTTCCGCCACTCGTTCTCGAGCGGGTGAGCGGGCGAGTCTCTAGCTAGCGGGCTTTATGCCTTTGCGGGCTTGGTTCTGGGCCGGCCCAGTATGCGGCGTGGAAGAGAATTGGGTGCTTCTTTAACCGGCTTTCTTGGGGTTAGGGGGAAGTGAAGTGGTGTTTGGTCACCTCTAAACTCCCTGATTTAGGCCCCCCTAATCTAGGTACCCGACAATGGGAAAGTACCCAATCTGACAACTAAAGGTATCAGCATATTGCTCCACAAGATTATCATCATCATTAATTATCAATACTTCACTTTTGGAAAAATTGATTTTTAACCCTGCCATCGTCTCAAACATATATAGCAAGAGTTTAAGGTTTCTAGCCCCCTCTATATCATTTTTAAGAAAGATTATGGTATCATCAGCGTATTGTAGGACTGCAACCCCATTTGGAATTATATGATCTATCAACCCAGTAAACAAATTTTTACCTTGAGCATTTTCAATCATCTTAGTCAGACAATCAGCAGCAAAGTAAAAAATATAGGGGACAAGGTATCCCCTTGTCTTACCCCCTTGTAGCTTTTTATGTAAGGCCCAGTGGTGTCATTAATTTTGACACTCACAGTGCCACCAATAACTACTTGTTCTATCCAACCTCTCCACTTTTCACAGAAACCTCTCATCTCGCATATATTCAAATAAGAGATTCCAATTCACTTTGTCATACGCCTTTTCAAAGTCCAATTTTAAAATAACTCCACAATCTTTTCTTCTTTTAGTCTCATGGATTATCTCATGCAGGCACATGACCCCAGTAAGAATATTTCTGCCTTTTAAAAAAGCAGTTTGGCCTTTGTTGATCAGCTTATCTGCTACTTCCTCTATCCTTAGAGTAAGTACTTTTGTGATCAGCTTATAAAGGCTATTTAGAAGGCAAATTGGCCTATATTGATTTATCTTGCTAGCATCTTTTACTTTGGGTAAGAGGGTGATGATTCCATAATTTAGTCTCGATGCCAATTTTGCCATCATGAAACTCAGCAAAAAGTTGCACAATGTCTCCTTAACAATGCCCCAACATTTTTGAAAAAACTCAATGGGAATTCTGTCTGGACCTGGGGCTTTATTAGTTTCCATTTGAAACAAAGCATCTTTTATTTCAGATTCTGAAAAAGGCTTGCACAGATTACTGTTATCCAACTCTGATAACATATAAGAATCTCTCCAGATTTCATCATCAATATGCACATCATATTGAGGAGCAGGACCAAACAGCTCAGAGTAGTATTTTGTAGCATGTTTGATTAAATTTTCATCCCCCTCAATACTCACCCCCTCATGATCAAAAGAAATAATTGCATTTTTTCTTTTTCTCCCATTAGCACATTTGTGAAAATACTCTCAGGTTACTATCCCTTCAGAGCCATGTTTCATGACTCCTTTGATACCAGTACAACTTTTCTTGTTCTAAGATTTTCAAATTTTCACACAGGACCACATGTTTCCTGAGCACCTGATCAGGAGATAAGTCATCCTCTTCCTCTAATTTTTCAAGGATACAAAGTTCATCATGCAAATCTTTTCTAGCCTTTTTAAATTCCCCTTGCTGATTATAACCCCATCCTTTAAAGTATTGCTTGAACAACTTTAACTTTTTTGTATCTTATCCAGGGAAGAGGATGCAAAGCAAGGCTTCTCCCAAATATTTTTGACTATAGAGAAGAACTCATCATTATTAAACCATGATGTGTCAAACTTAAACTATGAGAGGTGCCCTACTTTTTGGTGCTCCAAGTAGACACAATGAGAGGATTGTGATCGAAATTTCCCTAGGAAGCTTTCTAACCATTGCCAATGGGAAAATATTTTCCCAACTCGAGAGACTAAGACCCCGTCCAGTTTTTTCCAAAGTAGGGGATCTTGCTGATTGGTCCAGTGTAAATCCCACCAGACATCATCAACTCCCTCACTCAAAGAAGTGAATAAATAAATTGAAAAGAGGGGTGTGTCTATGTACTCTATCATTAGAATTTTCCTCACTGCATACCTAATGATATTGAAATCACCCCCACAAGGTAGGGTTCCTTATTGGCATCACAAAATCTTGCTAGTTCAACAAGGAAATCAATCTTATTATCATCATGTGCGGGGCCATACACAACTATTAAGTTCCACTTCACCCTATTTTCCTTATCCCACAAGTTTAATTGAATCATAAAATCACCTTTAGCAAAAGACCCTACATCATATTTACTCAAATTAGCACCAATTAAAATCCCCCGCATCTCCCTTTGGAAGGAATCCATTCCCAAAGGTAAGACTGGTGAATATCAAACTTTCTAATCAACTTTTCATCATAATCACCAATCATAGTTTCCTGTAAGCCTATAAAATCAAAATTATGCTGAATAATGAGATTTTTAAGATAGGTAGAGACACCTCTTTTTTGGATGCCTCTACAGTTCCATATTAATCCATGGACTGTCATTTTCCACCTTTGTTTTTTTTTTTCTTGTTGGAGTTAAATGGCTCAATTTGCCATCTTTCTCCTTCCCCTCATTCACATCGGATTTCCCCGAGTTTGCCTTTTTCTGTTTTTGCCTAGATGACATTCTTACTCTTTTCTCGGATCCTTTTCCTTTTTTTGATTTCTCCAGATTTCACTTTCTCGTTTTTAAAGATCATCCCGTAGCCAAGCAATCATTCTTTCACTAACATCATTTTCCTCTTCCTCTATTGCATCATTACTCACATCAACAACCTCAAGTTTCTTGGCTTGCAAATTTTTCCTAGCAATTTCTAAGTCTCTAAGCATATTAAAAGTGCCAAAACTCACAATATCAGCTTTAATACCCATGTCTCTAGAAAGATCTTTGATATTATCAATAGATAAATCAGAAAACATAGCAAGAGATGATGTGTTACCTTCCAGGTTGCGCTTCTTGGCCATCCTTTCATTTTTTCCTTGGTTGTCATGGCTATCTCTGCCACCAATCTCTGGCTTCTTCTAATGTTGTCCCTCTTCAGCCCAAAGTCTTGATGTATCTCTTTAATTGTTTCAGACATTTGATCCCCTTCCACCAGATTGTTCTACTCATCATTCGGCTGTGTATCCATTGCCTGCACCCCAACTGCCTTAGCACTAACCTGGATGGAATCCACAGGTAGGCTTATTTCAGCTTCTTTTTCAGTCACCATTCCATTATCGATATCCTCCTTCTGCCTTCACTTGTTTTACTGGAGTTTAGCTTTTCAGATAGATCAATTTCCACACTATCTTGAGTGGTTACAATGGCCTCCTCAGACAGATCAAGCTCAACTGCTATCTCAGCTTCTTTCCCAACATTGGCACTCATCTCATGTTTCTGTTCAATTCCCCAACCTTTTCCTTTGTCAGACTTGATCTCTCACAGTCCAGCTTCTCTAAGAGCATCTTTTCAGTGAGCAATTTCTGATGTGCAATGTCATCAGATGTCACAGTGGACATGAACCATGTGTGCTTGGCATCCCTGTCCTCCTCATCCCTGGAGCTTCCCTGTCCAAAATCACCAAAACCTTCAATTGTCCTAATTCTATCTTCCAGATCATCCTCACAGTCCAGATCATCAAACTTATCAAAGTTGAGATTGTCACAAGGTTTATCCTTCCCAGCATTTGGATAGGACACACTCTTACCAAACTCTATGTTGTTGCTCCTGTATTTGGGGGGAGCAGACATAGAGATGTTTTTCCCACCAGAAGCTCCACTAGAGTTACTGCCAGTCCCAGTCTGCTCTGAGGATTCAGGTTTCAGCTTTTTTGGTGGTGGTGGCTCATTCACAACCACACCACTCTTCAAAGTTCTGGCCGGTGGCTCAATCTCAACTTCCCTTTCATAAGTGAATTTGTGGAACACTCTCCCCAGAGTACTTACTACAGTACTAGGAACCTTGGCAACATCCATACAGCTAATCTTCATTCTCACATAATCACTCTTTAGCCTTGTTTTCTCATCTATTACAGTCAATTTTCCCACCAGGCCCCCACCTTAGCACATGTAATGATGGCTCTCTGCTCAGGTGGAATCCCCCACACTCTGAACCAGGCTTGTTGTAATTCTCCTAGGGCACCAAAGCTCGAGGTAAACTGCTCAATTTTCATCTGTGCATCCACAAACCTCATGGTCATTGCAGGGAAGGAGCTCCATTTGTGCAGTAGGAAATCTCATGAGATATTTGTTATCCCCAGCCGGCCTAGTAGACCACCTCCAAGTCTCAGTCCCACGCAGGATAGTGAACTGCTTCTCCACATCTTTCCCATTGCCTGACCAGAGATGATTGATATCATGGCAGTACATTCTTTTTCACGAGCAACCCTAGGATCAATGGTCTCATCTATGTAGAAAAAACTCTGGTTCTCCACCTGTGCTGCACAAAGCTCAGGACCCAAATTCCACTTAAGACAGTTTCTACAGTCATATGCCATGTGACCTTGTTCACCACAAATTTCACAAACTAGCCTCCTACACTCTTTGGTAATGTGATTGAATAGGCCACATATTTCATAGGGAACCTTCATCAGTGGAGCAGTCCTATTCTCCTGAGCTCGGGCATGTGGATAACCTTGATTGGGGTTTGGAGGTTCCCCAACATTGATCCTGCCTTCCCGACGATTCTCCCTGGCCTTCTCTGCTTCTGGATTCCCATCCCCCTTTGCCACAGCTTGCGGAGGACGAGCATCATCTTTGGCCGCATCAGGCGCCCCCTTGTCAGCACGTTCCCAGGTGTTGACGGCAATTATACCCTATTTTCACCCCATGAAAAGCCGTCAACAATGGTTGAGTCGGAGTTAACACCATGCCAATAAGTAGTGACATAGGTACAATTGACTTGGTTCCAGATGTACGTGTCATTATTTGGGTGCAGGTGCAGACAGGCACTTTTCAGTGTTCGGGAGCTACAAATGAAGGTAGAGCAACCAACCAAGATGGCCAATGACCAAACAAACTCCACATACATCAATGTCATAACCTCTGGAGACAGTGTGCAAAAGATGAGCACAAAGGTCAGGTCGGCCGACCTGCCATTTGTGGGTCCAATACCACCATTGTGCTTAGAATTGCATGGTGAAACTACCTGCAAAAGATGGCCCTTTGATCCCACCAAAGGCAGGTCGACCGACCATGGTCTGTGACCAACTCGGACACTGCCAGATCACCAGAGACCTCAGGACAGCAGTGGAGCAAGGCCGGTGGGCCCACGTGACAGAAGCCCAGTCGGCCGACCGGACTTTGGTGGGATTTCACCTTGCCAAGCATCCCACCGACCTCAAGAGCTTCTAGAAGGCTGGTGGGACCCACATGTCAGCCAAAGGCTGGTCGGCCGACCTGACATGTGGGCCCACCAAAGGTCGGTTGGCCTCCCACCGACTTCCTGCATGGTCTCCACGTGTCCTCTGCCCACAAACGTCCATTCCAAGTCGGTTTGATCCAAGGGTGGAGAAGGCATGTCACGCGGATCGATGACGTGGCGGTGGAGTAGCCCCTACTCCACCTCCCACTATAAATACCCCCTCACTCCCTCTCATTCAAGACATCAAGGAGAAGCATCTTGAGAGCCATGTGAAGCTATGTAGTCCACTATAGTAGTAGTAGTAGTAGTGTGTGAGTTAGATTGAGTCGAGCGGAGCTCGGGGTCTCCAGAGTCGTCTTCTGGAGAGTCTGGTATGTCTTCCTCTTGTTCTAGTAAGATTCTCAGTATTTAATAATAGTATTCTTGCTTTGCTTTCCTCTGAGTAGTGCAAGTATTTACTATCTGCCTTAGTTTAACGTAAGTATACATCCTTTCTGCTAGCACATTGCTCTCTCTTGAGCGAGTGTATGTTAGGCTCCTGAGTGAAGTGCTCTATGCCCTTGTCTAGGTTTACAGTAGTAGAGATAGTGTAGGCACGGTGTCTAGACTAGATCTACCGGTGTGGACGTTTGGCTGCACCCAGGAACGCCCAGAGTGAAGTGTGACAGCCTTCCATTGGGACCTTGGAGTTCTCCTGTGAGTGTTGTTAGGTCAGATAGTAGGTCTACACTGGTGGCCGCTTCAGCCTGTGTTATCTAACAACCTGTCTCGCCCATCGGCCACAGTAGAAGGGTGAGTTAGCTCTCATGTATAGTTAGGATAGCTGGGTCAGAGTCTAAATGCTAGGACTAGTTCATGGAAGTAAGCCAAGACCCATTAGGAATCTTACACTCTCTCGTTGTGCTCTCACCTAGCTGCTATTCCACTAGTCATCCCTTAGACTCTCTAGCCAGCTTCTTGATCCATCCTTCTGTTGGTGTTTCTTAGCGTATGCAGCCAAATCCGCAAGCGCACGGAAATCACCGTTATAGCACTTCACCTGATGAGTAATCGGTATCGTATTTCTTTTACGAAGAACGGCTTGTGAGTTACTTCTAAATAGAGGTTGCCCAGAGATAGAGTAGGATAGCTTAGGTAATGAGGTTTTCTAGGGTAATGGGCCTAAGAGATGGCTAAACTCGTTGCTATACTTCTTACTTCGGGCACCGGATCGCACCTGGTCTGCCAAGTGATGCCGGCCTGTAGCTCTACGCCGTAGCCGGACGTGGGGGATTACAAGGGATGGACAGGGCTGTCACCACCTGCCACCTACCATCTCAACAATGGACTATGAGGCAAACGAAGGTAGGTCCTAGCCTAGACACCACGTCTATGCCAGTTGCTACAACTCTAGCGGTGGCCAGGAACTCCCGTCTCTATCAGGGGTCCTCTTACTAGAGCTTCCGTGACGGGGACGAACGACGAACCCACAAGAAGATAACAAGCAAGAATAACTTACTCAAAGGTATTACCGAAAGATAAACACGATGTCTTACTTCAAGTAGCAAGACGCCGTAGAGGTACAAGCGAGGAGGGAGCCGACAAGTCCGGCACTCCACCCCGTGGAAGACTAGCTTCCCGAGAGCCCTCTTGGAGAGATGCTCTACTCTTGCTCCTCTCTCACTCCTTACTTCTATTCTAGCTAGGCTAGGTAGAGTGGCTCTACTCTCTCTATTGTACACTTGTAGAGTGGAGGTATGGTGAAGAGTGAGACTAAAAATGAAGAATGAATTGTTTGTATGTCTACATTGTGTGGAATCTTTTAGAGTAGGGGGAATGGCCTCCTTTTATAGGTGAGGTGGAGGGGTCTCTTTGAAAAAGAGTCATCCCTACATGGAAGGGACCAAACCGACCTCAAAGAGGTGGTTTCAGTCCTTCCATGTAGGAATCACCACCGAAACCGACCTCAGCGCGTCGTCATGGACCGACCGACCAAGTTTGGGCCCGTTTGGCGCCAGGACAGGCGCGCCCGCACCTTGAGCACACGCGCGCCCATTGTGGGCCTGCTGGGCCTCTGCTTTTGCCACCAGTGTGTGGGCCTTTCAGCTGGCTTCGAATTGGCTGGTCATTTGCCTAAATCGGAGTCCGGATGCATCCGTGGCGCCCAAATTAGTGAGACATGGTCCTGCAGCCCAAGATAGAGTTGGTCTAGATTTTGGGCTTCCACCTCTCGGGTCCATGCTTGGCATTTTGGACCATGTTCATGGCCCAGATATTATGGTAAGTGGGCCACCTTCTCATATCATAGTTTTTTCTCATGTCTTGGCTCATTTTATGTGTAATTCAGGTATGTCCTGCAAAACAAGGAATCTGCACCACACTGTGGAAATAGTTAGAGTAGAGCCCTATTCTAGGTGAAAATTGGTGTTGCCTAGACTAAAGTTGGCGGGGTTAGAATTGAGTTAAGGACCGCCAACAACTCCCCCACACTTAGCTCTTTGCTCGTCCTCGAGTAAAGGATGAAGAACTAGGTGGTTGTATTCTCCCAAGAGTTGACCTGCATACAGATTATTCAGAGCTTCTTCCTGTATTTGTGAACATTCATGATGGCTACCAAGTTATCTTACTGCTATTGAAGGAGGAATAGCTTGAAATCAAGTCAACTCACACTACCCATGCTTTGAGACTCGGGGTTTTAGAATTTTCGCAAAAGTTAGCCTTAGCTCCTCATGTGATACTCTCAAGTCGCTCTTTTTCAGGTAGCTAGTCCTATCCAGGTGTCCTTGATCATCCTACCACTACAGGCTGATATGTGGAGTTTTGGGTATGGATGATGAACAGGTTCCAATGTCAAGCCAGCTGGATGTCATGAAGAGAAGGCCATATCCCTAGATGGTGCAAGTGCAAGTGCAAGTGCAAGTGTAGAAAATATTTGTGGACTCCTGATCATGTTTCTCTCTTGATGAATGAAAATGCAAGAAGGTATGGACTTTGAAGAACAATTCTAACACTTGTGTTATTTCTTTTTTTTTTTTTTTCGCTCTTTTTTTTCTTTCTTCTCTCTCTTTTTTCTCTCTTTTCTTTCTTTTCTATCTCAAGACCTTGGAGAAAAAGAACTCTTCCTTATTCACGAACCATGCTTCTCTTTGTAGGATTTTCTAATAACAGTCCATACCTTTCTTGAATGAACGATGGAGAGAGAGAGTTGCATGACTTGTTGATAGGAGTATTTTGGTGGAAGAGGGAGAAAATGTGGAAAATATGTGCTCAATTCTCGGTGTAAGAATTTCAGCGTTTTTAGTGGAATGGTGGATGAAATGAGTGCGCGACATTCACTGTGAGAGTCGGCATATTTATTTGGTGGGCGAATGCTGTGCGCGGCTCTCAATGTGAGAGTCGGCATATTTATTTGGTGGGTGAATGCAATGATCTTGGGGATAAGGCCATCTCTAGCAAGAATCTCAAGACTTGACATCGCTATAAGTGGCTAAACAGGTTTTGTAAGCGTAAAGCGTAGATATTTGGCTCGTATGACATAGCACTTATCACATGAGGAGCATTTGCTAAAAAGTTTTTGAATTTTTGCATAAAAATACCCAAGTCCATTGCACGAGTTGGTAAGTATCATATCATTCTACTATATCTCACCCGCCAATAATTTAGATAAAACATGGGGTCCCTATTGCACGGTTGTTCACACAATCAAGATAGCAAGGAATAAAAAGTATGCAACTCATTCTCGATTGGTGAAAATAAGAGATGTAGTTCTGCAAAGTTTTTAGTTTTATTTATTTTATTTCCAAGATAAGGAGAATTAGCGAGGAGTGAGAGGGTGCACAAACCGTGTTTTTGCCGTGTCGAATATTTTGTGCACCAAGGAGCGCGATGCCTCCCCCACACTTGTTTTTGTACTGTCTTTTTCTTATATGCACACAAAAACAAGTGGAGACAAGACACAATATATATATAAAATAGATATAATTCATTGATAATCAAAGATTGATACAAAAGGCACACTTTAGGGAATTTAAACCGAAAGGAAATCAAAAAGATGATTGGAAAGGGAAATGCATGCACATGTGCCTATTGATTAGTGATGTGGTTCTTCAAGGGTGTACATGACCTGCAACCGTGTAATTCATAATGTTTGCATACCAGGGGTTGGAGTCTATCACCGTCAATAGCATGTCGTCGCGGAGGAAGTCATTGATGGGCAAATCCTGCATGTCAGTGACTTGCAAACACGACAAATGATCTACTACGGTATTCTCTACCCCTTTCTTATCTTTTTATTTCTAGATCAAACTCTTGGAGTAAGAGAATCCAACGGATCAAGCGTGGTTTCACACCTTTCTTAGTGAGCAAAAACTTTAAAGCAAAGCATGATCTCAGTGTAAATGATCACTTTTGCGCCCACTAAGTAAGATCGAAACTTGTCGATAGCGAACACTACAGCAAGAAGCTCTTTTTCTGTTGTGGCATAATTGAGCTGAGCTCCTGTTAACGTCTTGCTGGCATAAGTTATCGCGTGATGCTTCTTATCTTTGGTTTGGCCTAAGACCGCACCAACAGCATAATTGCTTGCATCACACATGATCTCAAAAGGTAGAGACCAATCGGGAGGTTGGATGATAGGTGCAGAGATGAGTGCTTGCTTGAGAGTGTTAAATGCTTTCAAGCACTCATCGGTAAACTCAAAAGGAGCATCCTTAGCTAATAGGTTTGTGAGGGGTCTAGAGATTTGTGAAAAAATCTTTGATAAATCTTCTATAGAACCCCGCATGACCTAAGAAACTACGGATTCCTTTTACGTTTACCGGGGGAGGTAGTTGCTCGATAACTTCTATCTTAGCCTTATCTACCTCGATTCCCCTCTCGGACACTAAGTGTCCCAGGACAATGCCCTCTCGGACCATAAAATGGCACTTTTCCTAATTAAGTACCAAATCTTTGTCCTGACACCTTTGCAAAACCTTGTCTAAGTTGTTCAGACAATGATCAAAAGTTTTTCCATAGACGGTGAAATCGTCCATGAAAACTTCCATGATTTCTTCGATCATGTCCGAAAAGATAGACATCATGCACCGTTGAAATGACGCGGTGCATTACACAACCCAAACGACATCCTATGGTATGCGTACGTTCCGTAGGGGCATGTGAAGGTCGTTTTGCTTTGATCATCCGGATGGATGGGAATCTGATGATATCCCGAATACCCATCAAGGAAGCAAAAGAAGGAGTGCTTTGCTAACCGCTCCAACATTTCATCAATGAAGGGAAGCGGAAAGTGATCCTTCTTTGTTGCCTTGTTAAGTTTTTGGTAATGAATGCACATTCGCTATCCGGTGACAGTTTGTTGAGATATGAGCTCGTTTTTTGCGTTCTCAATGATTGTCATTCCTCCCTTTTTGGGAACCACTTGGACTGGGCTAACCCAATCACTGTGTGGTACGGGATAAATTATCCCGGCGTGAAAAAGTTTCAGGACTTTCTTTTTCACGACTTCCGGCATCGCATTGTTCAGCCTACGCCGAGGTTCCCGTGAAGGTATGCTAGCTAGTTCTATGGGAATGCGATGCGTACAGAGCGTTGGACTTATCCCTTTTAGATCGTCTAGACAATACCCAAAGACCGACTTATGTTTTTCTAGGACGGCTATGAGTTTGGTTGTCTCCTCGTCGCTAAGCTGGTCACTTATTATGACAGGAGTTTGTGTATCGCCGTGCAGGAAAACATATCGTAAGCCTTTGGGTAGGGGCTTAAGCTCAACTGGAGGTCTAGGCGGTTTCTCCCCTATAGGGAGGTCAACTGTCTCCCCGAACTCGTCTTTTTCTTTTATAAAGAACTCGGCATCTTTATCTAAAGACGACTCGGGTGACTCAAGCATGTCAACCGCTAGAACCTCTATGGGCACACTAGGGGGAGATTCGGCCACTGAGTTCCTGGCTCTAGTGACTTGAATTGGGAATGTTTCTCTCCCTAGTTTCATGTTGATTTCCCCTGTTTTTGACGGATTGTCAAAGATTGGTTCCAGGGGGTGCCCAATGAGTATGTCGAATTCCTGTATGTGTGTTGGGGGTAGATCGGAAGTGGTCCACCCCCATTCGCCTGTACGCCGCCGAAAGATGAGAGGAAAAGTCTTTCGCCTGAAGCAGAAGCACTTTCATCATTTTCGGTAGTCGAAAGCCGTGAGCGAAAGTGGATCCTCACTTTCGCCTGATCGATTGGTCGAAAGTGAAGAGCGGAAGTGGCTCTTCATTTTCGTCAGATCGATCGGTCGAAAGTGAAGGGCGAAAGTTGGCCTTCACTTTCGTCAGCTCGATCAGTCAGACGAGTGAGGCGGAAGATGGTCCACGCTTTCGCCGGCTCGATTGATCGAAAGTGAAGGGCGGAAGTTGGCCTTCACTTTCGTCAGCTCGATCGGTCGGAAGGGAAGGGCGAAAGTGGTTCTTCACTTTCGCCGATTCACAAGTCGAAAGTTGAGGGAATTGCGAGAGCGAGCCTCGGCTTCCGACTTGAGGTCTACTTTCGGATTGTTTACATCTGACTTAGCGTTGGTGAGTTGCAAATGTTGATTTGAAGCTGGTGGAGTCTCAGACACAGCTGATGACCGGTGGGCCGAGTTTCGTGGGCCGTGATGGGCCAGATTCAGCCCGTCCGAGCGATGGAGGTCGGTTTTGAGGAAGAAAGGACGATCCTACCCTTCACGGAAGTGAAGGCCGTAGTTTAGGATCAGGGGTATTTTGGTCATGTAAAGTCTACGGACTACTATAAATAGACCCCCAGGGGCATTTTGTAAACGGACCGATGATGGAATGGAATAAAGCTGATTGTCTCATTTCGCTGTAAGCATTCGTTATTTACTTTCGCTTTTACATTCGTCCTAGTCTTCGGTCAACACTTGCTGGTGTTCGATCCTTGGAACGAACACCAACATTGGCGCCCACCCGTGGTTGTTGCTCGACACGACCATGCCACCGAAGGGAGGACAGAAGAAGGCGACAGGAGAAACCACCGCTACCCTTTCACCTTCCGCAAAAGACTCAGGACGGCAGGCAGATGTTGGCACTTCGGTCGGAGCAGAAGCTCCAGCGACAGACCTTGCAAGAGAGATAGTTCCACTCGCAGAAGGGACATCGGAAGACGAAAATCAAAACCAAGAGGAACCAGAAGATAGGCAAGATGAACAACACAGTGCAAGAGGACATTCAGTGAATGATCATGCCAAAGCATCAAGCAACTCAAATAAAGTCAAGGGAAATCGAACTCTTCAGCGGAACGTGATCGGCTAGCGAGATATGTTGCTGCCAAAAATAGAGAAGCTCTAACTCAGCAGCAAGTGCAAGAAGCGGAAGCAAGAAGGATAGCCCTCCAAAGAGAGATAGAACAGCTACGAGCAGCTCAAAACGAGCAGCTCATCTTCAGGCACCCCAAATGCCACCAAATTTCTTTCAAGAGAATATTCAGCCAAGGCCGATGGAACAAATCACTTTGGACCCAACTTCTCCACTTTCGCCGGAGCTACAAAGGCACCCATGGCCAGCAAATTACAAACCAAAGCTGCCACCTTTCAACGGGAAATCAAATCCTCGGAAGTTTCGGCAAGTTGCAAAGCGGCAAAGATACATTCGTCTGGAGGGGATTCCACCACATTAGTAAAATCGTTCATTATGGCGTCAGAAGATGTTGCTTATGAATGGTACACATCTCTAAGGCCATTGTCGATCTGTACATGGGGACAACTCAAGGAGGAAATGCTTTCGACCTTTCAAGGGTTTCAAACAGAAAAGAAAACAACCAGAGATCTAATGACGTGCAAACAAGAAGATGGAGAGCTATTGTCATCATATCTAGACAAGCTAATTCAGCTAAGAGTGCAAGTGCCAAATGCTTCCGATGACGTAGTCATCGCAGCAGCAATACAAGGGCTGTATATTGGCCCATGTGCTTTCCATCTGATAAGAGAAACACCAAAAACGGTAACGCAGCTATTTGAGGAAATGCGAAAGTTTGGAAGATCAGAAGACGACCTTCGAAAGCGCAAAGCGGCAAGAACCAACATAAACCAAAGCAACCCAAGGCAAGCTCAACCGAAAAGGCAACCTTACAATCAAAGAAACAACCAGAACTATCGTCAAGTGAACAACCTTCAACAACAACCGAATGATCAGAAGAATATGCCAAATAACGAGCCAGCACCATATCATAACAACAACAGGGAGAATTTCCAAGGAAACAGAGGCGGCCATCCACCTCGCGGAAGAGGAAGAGGACGGGGAGGAGGTCAAAGAATCCCGTATTGTGTAATTTGTGGAGAAGACAAAAATCACTTTACAAGAGATTGCATATATACCAAGCGAGCGAAAGAGCAGAAGGAGAAAGATGATGCAATCCCTCAGAGAGAAAATCCCAAGCACGTGTTTCACAACACAGACGAGAACAAAGCATACTTCAAATCGAATCACATGGCATATCAACATTCGTATCAAGCTCAACTTCAGCAATACCCTCGGCAGATTATGTATCACCAACCGGCGTACACCTGGCCCTATCCACCCCAAAATCCGATAGTTCAGCTTCCGTAAACCCAGGCTACGTCAGCAGCAGTCTCCTCACCAGCGGTGCAAGAATATCAGCTTCCGGCACTACAGTCGCAAGTTCAGCAGGAAAACAATCAAGAAGCTCACATGGTAAATGCAGTACTACCGTCTCAAGGACACATTTACGCCATCATAGGAGGATCAAATCTAGAGCACGTAAGCAAAAAGGCAAGAAAGGAGTACGAAAGGAGAATACACACAGTGACCCCAAGGTTGCCTTTAAGTAGACCAACGTGGTCCACGGCACCTATCACTTTCACAGAAGAAGACTTCAAAGTCAGAGATTATCCGCACTATGACGCATTCGTCGCTACCGCGAATGTCAATGGTTTCACTCTGCACAACATCCTGATAGACAATGGTAGCTCAGCGGACATCATTTTCACCAAAGCTTTCGAGCAAATGGGTCTCGACAGAAGAACTTTAGACACTGCGGGCAATTCGCTCTTTGGTTTTGGAGGCTCAAGAATAAACGCAATCGGGAAGTTAAACTTGAAAGTGGCCCTTGCACAAGATCAGAAGGCAAGAGCTGAGATGATCACTTTCGATGTTGTAGATATGCCATACCCATACACCGCCATATTCGGTAGAGGGTTCATAAACAAGTTTGACGCAGTAATAAAATAGAGTTTCCTGTGCATGAAAGTCCCCTCACCTTTCGGAATAATAACCTTATTCGGTGATCAAGAAGCTGCTAGAAAAATTGAAGGGAAACCTATTCCGGGATACAGCATGATCAACGAAGTCAAGGAAACAAAAGAGAAGGAAGACGAAAGTGAAGATGATGATGAGAATAAAGAAAAAAGGGAGAAAGCGAGAGCAAAACCAAATGAAGAAACTGAAAGAGTACCATTATCGAAATACACTCCTGACCAATACGTACACATCGGAAAGGATCTTGAACAACAGGAGAAAGCTGAACTTATTAAATTCCTGTACAAAAACAGAGAGGTATTCGCATGGTCAGCTAGTGATCTACGGGGTGTGGACAGAGAACTTGCCCAACACAATCTGAACGTATCCAAAATAATAAGGCCAAGAAAACAAAAGATGCGAAAGATCTCAGACGAAAGAGCGAGGCGAGCGAAAGTAGACAGACATTTGCAAGCTCAAGTCATCGAGAAGTTCGGTATCCGAATGGCTAGCGAATGTAGTAATGGTTCGAAGAAAAACAAAAAGTGGAGAATGTGCATCGACTTCACGAGATCTTAATAAAGCATGTCCGAAAGATCCATATCCTATGCCAAGAATAGACAAGCTGGTCGATATCGCAGCTGGCTGTGAAAGAATGAGTCTGCTAGATTGCTTCTCAGGCTATCACCAAATTTGGCTAAACAAGGACGACGAGGAAAAGACCAATTTCATCACCCCAAGCGGGACTTATTGTTTCAAAAGAATGCCTGAAGGTCTGCGTAACGCAGGACCAACTTTCGCCAGAATGGCGGATAAAGTCTTCGAGGATCAGAAAGGTCGAAACTTGGTTAACTACATGGACGACATCGTTGTCAAAAGTGATAGAAAGGAAATGCACATTGAAGATTTAAAGGAAACATTTGCCAATCTAAACAAAAGTGGCCTGAAGCTCAACTCGGAGAAGTGCGCGTTCGGTGTCAAAGAAGGCGAATTCTCGGGTACATGGTATCAGCAAAAGGAATAGACGCCAATCCAGAAAAGATTGCGGCGATAGTTAACATGAAACCACCATCAACTAAGAAAGAAGTACAGAAGCTCACAGGACGCATGGCGTCACTGGGCAGATTTATAGCAAGGTCCGCAGAGAAGGGGTTACCGTTTTTCAGAGTCCTCAAACAAGTAGATCACTTTGATTGGGGAACTGAACAACAACAGGCTTTCGAAAATCTGAAGCACTATTTCATGAGACTTCCGACACTGAACAAACCAATGACGAAAGCTGACTTGCTTCTATATCTGGCATCATCCCATATTGCAGTAAGCGCAGTATTAGTAGAAGAAAGAGAAAGCAAAGGGAAGATCCAACAATTTCCAATCTACTATGTGTCAGAAGCTTTGTCAGGAGCAAAGACGAATTACACGGAACTTGAGAAAATAGCTTACACAGTGGTAATGGCCTCGCGGAAGCTGAAGCACTACTTTCAATAGCATCGCATAATCGTTACTTCAGCACAACCGTTAGAAGCACTATTTCGCAATACCGAAGCGATCGGAAGAATCTGAAAATGGGCAGCAGAATTAAATCAGTACATAGTGGACTTCACACACTGGTCCACAATTAAATCTCAAGTGATCGCCGACTTCATAGCAGATTGGACTCCATCAGCTTTCGACACGACGATCAGGTTTGAGGAGCCAACATGGACAATCTTCTGTGACGGAGCATGGTGTAACTCAGGCGCCGGAATCGCAGGTATATTGATACCTCCAGCAGGCCCAAGGCTAAGATATGCAGCAAGACTAGAGTTCCAGACAACGAACAACACAGCAGAATATGAAGCAGTGTTACTAGGACTTCGAAAGCTAAGAGCTCTCGGTATACGCAGATGCATTGTGAAATCAGACTCACAAGTGGTAGTTGGTCACATCGAAAAAGAGTACACGGCGAAAGAAAGAGAACTGGCAAGATATCTGGCAGCAGTTAGGAGAATGGAAAAGCACTTCTCGGGGTTCACTCTAAAGCATATCCCAAGTTCGAAAACTCGAAGGCGACGAATTGGCGAAAGCTGCGGCGCAAAACATACCTTTACCTCCAGATGTTTTTTACCAAACATTAACCTTAAAGGCGGTAACAGAAGAAGAAGAAAATCCAAGAGCAATACATGTGATAGCAAGCGAAGATTGGCGAGCACCAATTGTCGCATTTCTCAAAGAGACATATGAGCCAGAAGACAAGAAGGAATATCAGCGAATGAGGTCTAGAACAAAGCAGTACACAATCATTGGAGAAGAGTTATACAAAGAAGGCGTAGTCGCACCACTTCTGAAGTGTATCAGCAAAGAAGAAGGAGAAAAGCTTTTAGCCGAAATGCATTCAGTCATGTGTGGTGCACACAGGGGTCCGCATGAGATAGCTCACAGAGCCATGAGGCAAGGTTTCTACTGGCCGACAGCGACGAAAGACGCAAAAGAAATTGTCCGAAGATGTGAAGCTTGTCAAAGATTTGCGAAAAATCATAAAGCTCCAGCAAATTTGACAAGTCCAATCATTCCAACTTGGCCATTGCAAAGATGGGGGATAGACATTGTGGGTCCACTTCCGCAAGCTCCAGGAAATCTAAAGTTCGCGGCAATGCTGGAATATTTCACCAAATGGATAGAGGCGAAAGCTCTAGCAAAGATCACGTCAAAAGCATTAATCAACTTCACTTGGCGGCGAATCATATGTTGTTTCGGAGTGCCACATATCACGGTTGACAATGGCAAACAATTCGACTGTGTAGAATACGAAGCTTTGTGAAGAGTTAAACATAAACCGGCTTTCGCTTCGGTCAATCACCCACGATCAAATGGAGCGATCGAAAGAGCGAATGCTGAAATATTCACTTCACTTTCGAAAATATTGACGAAAGAAAAGAAAGGCAAATGGGCACAAGAACTAACAACTTCCGTATGGGGCCATAACATCTCAAAGACCAGAGCAACAGACTTCACTCCATTTCGTCTGTTGTACGGCGAAGAAGCAATCACGCCAGAAGAAATGAAGCTTGGATCATTCAGAACCAAAATTGCAGCAACCAATCCAATCCAGAGATTCGTTGACATCGAAACTTCAGAGCAAACAAAGCTAGAGGCAGCAGAAAACTTGGACAAATATCATCAAGAAACAAAAAGCTAGAGGGACAAGAAAGTGCTATGAAAGGACATCAACCCAGGAGACATGGTCCTCATCAAACAGCCAAACAAGCAGGGGAAGCTACAGTCACAGTGGTATGGGCCATATATCGTCTCAGCTATGGTCAAAGAAGGAGTTTTCAGGTTGATCAATGAAGAAGGCGTCGAATCGACACACACCTGGAATGCAGACAATCTTCGTCGCTTTTATCCATAGAATACAAAACAGAGATGTAATTTTACTTTTTGCACTTTTACATTTCAGTAGACATTAATCTGGGAACTTGCACTCTTTTTCCTCACAGGGGAAGCCTTGCGAAAGGTGTGAGGTTTTTTAATGAGGCGATCCTTTGTATCCCTTTTTCCTATTATTACATTTTCCCCCGGAAGAAGAGAGCACCAGTTTCCATGTCAAGGTTGAAAACAAGGTGCAAACACCTTGCATATTCGACGAAACACGGGAGTCGTTAAGGTAAGGTTGTAAACAACCTCGTTCTCTTAACGATCTAACAGCTCAAAAAATAGCTAAAGCCGAAAATGGCTAAGGGGCTTAGCTTCGAGAAAATCGAGCAAGTCTAACGGCTCAAAAAGAGCTAAAGCCAAAAATGGCTAAAGCCGAAAATGGCTAAGGGGAAAATCGAGCAAGTCTAACGGCTCAAAAAAGAGCTAAAGCCAAAAATGGCTAAAGCTGAAAATGGCTAAGGGGCTTAGCTTCGAGAAAATCGAGCAAGTCTAACAAACTCAAAAAAGAGCTAAAGCCGAAAATGGCTAAAGCCGAAAATGGCTAAGGGGCTTAGCTTCTGAGAAAATCAGAGCAAGTCTAACAGCTCAAGAAAGAGCTAAAGCCGAAAATGGCTAAGGGGCTTAGCTTCTAAGAAAATCAGAGCAAGTCGAACAACTCAAAAAAGAGCTAAAGCCAAAAATGGCTAAAGCCGAAAGTGGCTAAGGGGCTTAGCTTCTGAAAGAATCAAAGCAAGCCCAGCAGTTCAAAAGGATCTAAGTCCGTAAAGGGCTAAAGTTGTTTGACTTTCGAAACAAGCGTGAAAGTTCAGAATAGGTCGATATGTCAGACGGCAATGTTAAGATTTCTAAGGTAGAAACGCTTGAGTTCAATAAGCAGAATATCAGCTACCTTGAGCTCAAGCATCACCGACCTACGAAATTCCAACAACCATTCTCGGATCACAAGGTCGTCCAATCGATGGAGAGCATTAGCTAAAGAATCTGAGGTTAATCGTTCAGTTTTTGAGCTTTCTCATCCTCGCCACCACGGATCAGGCAGGGAGGATGAAAAAGCACAAAAACCAAAAGATCAATTCATTTGAAGCTAAAAAGAAGAGCTAGATCTATCACTTCGAAATTGAACTTTAGGTTCCTTGGATCGGTTTTGTTCCCAACAATCTAGTAGGGAAGGAGTCCCCTGCCAAGAAACCAGAAGCACAACTGCAATATTGCTACAAAAACCCAACAATCTGAAGTTAACCATTTGGTTTCGAGTCTTTTCACCTTCGCCACCACAAATCAAGCGGGGAGGATGAAAAAAAGTCGAAACCAAAAGATCAATTCAGCTAAAGCTAAAGAGAAGGGCAAGACTTTGCACTTCGGAGTTGAACTTTGGTTTCTTGGAATTGGTCTTCTTCCCAACAAACTAGTGAGGAAGAAGTCCCCGCCAAGAAACCAAAAGAACAACTGCAATTTTACTACGAAACCCTACAACCATAAGACACGATGAGATGAGCAAATGAATGGAACCACGTACGCTATTTATAGGACTACAATGTCCATACAACAGCAACAAAGGCAATCACCACATTCAAGTCGAAAGATCCGATATCTCTGACAAGAGGTCAGACATCAATAACTAATGAAATTCAATACAAAAGATACACAAGTACAGTGGATCAAAGTACAGATAACTTTACAGCAATCAAGACTCATTAATTCTGACAATACATCAGACTTCATTCAAACAAAAGCAATCGTACTCAATTCAAAAAATACGATAGTACTAGGGAATAACTTTCAGCGTTCCATGACGATCATTAATTAGCTTCAGACTTCGTCAATAATAGGCATACTTACCATCTTTTTAGTACAAACAACGTATGTACCAACGCTTCAGGAGTCTATATAAGCTGGGCAACCAGAGGCGATCACTAAAGTCGCAGAGTGCCCGTTTAGGACAATGACTAGTCACTCTCCCGGAAAAATGGCAATCAGCTTTCGCTAGATCTAGGAACGAGAGGACGGAGGAAAGAGCGCCCGGAACTCCAACCCGAAACACGGTCACAAATTGAAACTGAGCCTCCGAGATAACTCCAACTTGCTATAAACTGTTTAAGCAAGTCCATATCTGGAGTATCTTCATCCTTTTGGTGCAATTTCGAGAGCTTTTTTCATCTTATTTATAGCATTAGCTCTCTTCATTATTCGTGCCACCAAGAGCAACATGTTTCGATTTTAGGGCCTTTAACTTTCCTATTTGGAGTAACAAGCCTAATTGAAGCAGCAGCTGGAATACTGTTGCAATGTTAGCGAAAGTGCTAACGGAAAAATTGTAACACTAACTTTTGAAATTAATAAAGTCATCATCACTTCATCATTCGCCGAATTTGTGTACTCGTTAAAAACAAAATGTGGGTCGGTGATTTCGTTAAACCCCTCGGCTATAAAAAATGGGGGGCGGTGTTTTCAACAAATTTAGAGCTGAGGGATTTTTACTAACTCAAGCAAAAGATAGTGAGCTTACTCGCCCCTAACTCAAAAATGGGGGGGCGGCGTCTTTGGAATTTTGAGTAAAGGGGCTCGATCAAAAAGGTTCTGGGAACAACACTTTCAACGCTTATGTCGAAACATGAGCATTTTCATTCACGAACACATAGATTATCGGAATTTACAATCAAAGTTTACATTCAAAAGGGTTCGTCCTTGGGCACTTTCAAGGACCCTTCACCGATATTAGGGGTCACAGGAATATAACTATAACGGGCACGTTCTAAGGGAATATCATCGAAAGGCTCAGCTTTCGGAATTTCTGAACCACTTTCGGCAAACTTGGATCCAGAGGGTCCTTCACCATGGGCACAATCCCTTTCAGCACGGTGTTTCCAGAAGTCTGTAATCTGCTTGGCAGTTCGAAGACTCCGCCTTAGTCGTGAACGCATGAAAACTCTTAGTGATCGATGCGGATGACGTTGTCGATAGCGATACCATGAATCGCCGGAAACATGGAAATCACCTTTCGCAATAGCAAGAGGATAAATCTCAATCGCGTTGGCTAAGTTAGCCCCATCAACCCGTTGAAACATTAAAAGCCAACAAAACGAAATATGTTTGAGTTACAACGAAAGTTCGACAAGTTTTACAAAGCATTCATGCAACATTGCACGCACAAATTCAAACATTGTTTTTCCATATCACAAATCCTAAGTCAAGCTACCGGAGATTGCTTCTAAGCGGAAGCGTTTTCATCAGGGCGGAACCATCGGGAGCGGCGTGTTCGTGGAACCTTGATCAGCGGTAGGGGCGAGACGCTTGTTTTTCGCCTCGACGCTCCGGCGAGAGCATTCGCGAGCCACCCGCTCATGAGCATTGCGGGCGTCGATGAACTCTTGAACTTTGGCCCCAATTGCCTTCTTTTCGTCGGAAGTCTATAAAATTTTTTACAATAAGTAACTCAAAAATGGCAGCTTAATCGAAAGTCAAAAATGGTAACTTAATCGAAAGTTAAAGAAAAATAGAACATCACCTTTCCACGTGAAACAGACAGCCGCGAATAAGCGCCAGGTCCCGCCCACCTTAAAGCCAAAAGTCATGAGCGTCGGCTTTTGCCTCTGTGGTTCGCTTGTAATAATCCTTAGGCACTCCAATGGGCATAGTAGCTGCATGAGTGCAACCATGCGCCCGGAGACATTGCGCGAAAGCGCCTATAGACTCCGGGCAGCAAAGCTACGTCCCGTGTTCTCGCACTGCTTCATAATTCTAAAGCTCGGTGGCCAACCAACCCATGTAATCCATGAGATCATAGTTCTGGGAAAATCAACTTCCGAACCGATTCCTTCCACAAGATTTTTATAGGCCACAAAGACTTTCTCGCCCTTCGACGCCAAGGTCCTTCGGATACTCCCGCTCATGCTTCTTAAGTTCCGCCGCCGCCATTGACTCTCTCAAAATCGAAAGAGAGAGTTGCTTTCTCGAATCGCAGCTTCGGCTTTCTTTTTCTCCTCCTCGACATTCTTTTTCAAAGTCTCCACCACCGACTCGAGATCCTTAATCCGGGTCTCCCTATCGGACACTTTCTTCTCAAGAGAAGCAACTTTCGCTGCATCCTTCTTGGAGAGGGTTCGATTCAACATGACGGCCTGTCAAAATAAACGTCATAAGATGATTTCGAAAGACGATAAACGACGAAAGCACAACAAATCATAAGCTGATTTCGAAAGCTGAACGCACAACTCACTTGAATTAAATGAGAATTGGCAGCATCCGCTAGGGAGGCACGGTAAGCTTCAAAAGGGCATTCTTCGCTGTGGGCATGCCGAAAGAAGCTGCGGCTTCATCAGTCGCTTGCAGCGCTGCTTCATTCGGAAGGATTCCGAGTTGTTGATTGGTCACGTTCACCATCAGGCGAGTGTCTGCGGGAAATCCAAGAGAGTTTGAGATCCTGTAAGCTCTTTTGCGGTCGGGGTCTCGCTCTCCGAAAGAGCTGGTTCCAGAATAAACCACCATTTCGCCGCAGTCATCGGAACACGACTCTAAGTCCAATTCTCCGTGTCCGAAAAGGTGACCCCGAAAGATGTTCTCAACCAAGGATTCCTTGAAAAAACGAGACTTACCGCGTGAACCAACATTTGTCGAAGGCTGACGAGTTGAACCCTTCACAACATTCGAAACAGCAGAAGGCTCAACAGCTGCTTTAAGGGCGGAAGTCTTATGCCTCTTCGAAACATGTTCCGAGAGAGCAGCCGTTCGCTTTTCCGCTCGCAGAGAGCCAAGATCCAGGGCAGACAAAGTGTCCTCGTCATCACCTAGCAAGCGAGGATCTGGAATATCAGCACGGCCCATGTCGCTTTTGCTTTCTTCAGCCTGCATAAACAAAACAAAAATAAGCGAAAGCTGTCAGTACACGATCAATTCAATAGAAAAAAGAAGGCAAAAATGGCAAGTAAACATGCGAAAGCAAAAAAGAACCCAACCATCTCATAGAGAGACATTCCCCAAGTCCGAGTTTTTCCGATAGTTATGCCCGAACTGGGTCTCATAGCTTTCGCAATTTCTCTTCCAAACTTAACATCAGCAGGTTCAGAGCAACGAACCTCCCGAGAACATTCCTTTCGCTTTTCTTCTCAAGAACTTGGGTCGCCCGAGTGCGGCCACCACGTCCCGGCCCGACCGTGGACGCCCCCTTTGCCCACGAGTTCTCGGAATAGCTTCCACTTCGACAGATCGATACGACTTCTTGGATCAATCCGATTAGAGTACGGAACACAAATCAAGTCAAACATCCGGTTCGAGCGAGCACCGGCCAATCCGACTTGGACGCATAACTTGTGTTCTTTTTCACTATAAGGGCCGAAAATTTCAGAGACACAGCTTTCGATCTGTTCCGCGTATGCGGGTTTGTCAGCTTCCGTAATATGATCAAAGTGCACGTCGGGAACTCCACACCCCGATGGAGTCGTGACGAAACGATCGAAACCAACATCGGGTCAAGGGGCGGTTGCCCCAAAACCACCCACTCTTCCGCTGTGTCGGTTGTCTAGAGGCAGGTCGCGAAATGCTTACTAGCCTCTTCGTCGGCATCGCTCGGGATAAACTCGGCTTTCGCTCCTTCCACCATTGGCGAAAGCCGAGATACTAAAGGATGGGCCCCGTCCCGGCCCTTCAGGCTTTTCGCAGATCAACATCCATGTCCTCGCAAACACGAATATAGAACCAATAATCCTTCCAAATTACCACTTGCCTTTGTAAAACGAAACCAAAGTTTGAAGGCGGTTATGAAGGCGAGCGGTGAAATTATAACCACCATATTCGGAAGTATAGCGGACTTTCCTCTTCTTGTCGGACCTGCTGTCCAACCAACCATAACCGCTGTAATTCCGAATGAATGACTCGGAGTTGAGAGCACAGCCGACGAATTTTAGCCCCATAGCAAAAATACTAAGGCGGCTAACACCATTGGGCGTAAGATGATGAAGTTGAAGTCCGAATCTCCCAAGAACCTCCACAACAAAGGGCTCACAGGGGATGGTCAGCCCAGCTCGAAAGTAGTCACGAAAAACAATAGCTTCATAATCTTTCGGCTCGAATAGTCTCATCTTCCGGAGCCCTACATCTGTCACGAACCTCCTGAGTCATGTATCCTTTCGACACATAACTATCTAACTCAGCCTCGTCAACTTTCGACATTTTCAATTCATAAACTGGAATGCGAAAGAAGTTTTTTGGCTTAAGGTTAGCTTGGGAGGTCGCTGTAGCTTCCACTTTTCTTCTTCATGTTCATTATCACTTTCAGCATCAGAGTCATTCGCTGGAGCCTTCCCATGGTTAGGCTCAAACTGATCATCCGAATTCTGAGAAAGATCGACATCTCCAAAGGGGAAGAGGATTGGGAATTTCGAGAAAATCATCGATTTCGACATCTTCTTCCATCGCATCAAGAGCGCGCAGGGAACAGCTGCGATTGGGGGAGAAGGATGCTCTCCGCTTTCGGACCGTCTTCCGAATCGAGCTAGAAACCACTTGTTTGGTCCCCTTGTCGTTAGCGGAAGATGACTCGCTCGAAGAGTTAGAGCAAGAGGAATTCGCGGAAGTAGATTCACCGGCCATCTAAAAACGCGAAAGACCGAAATAAAAAACACGTCCTTTTCTACCGAAAGAATAAAAATAGAAACACGAGTCGAAAGCTGGAAATTATTAACTTACCGGAAGCGAGTTGGACCAGGCTTCAGTCCTGGGGCGAAAGTACCACGGGCTCGCGCAAAAGCTTTAAGCGAAAGCGCTAAGCGAAAGAGCAGAGCTAAAGCGAGAGCGAAAGCGAGAAGCGGGCGCAAGAATGAAGACTGCGGCTCGCAAATGTGTGAGAGTCACTGGGGGGGCGGCTTTTATAGGTGCGGTCGGCAACAGTCGCCTCGATTTGCGAACCAACGCGACCGCCCCCACCTGGCACGAACCCCGAGAAGATAAATCAGATTAAAAATAAAAGGAGAAAATAAGAAATTTCAGCAATAATGAAGGAAAATGGCGGGAAAGTACAAAATTTGATCAAAAATTCGAAATCCAAATTTCGAAAGATGAGAAATCAAAGTTCAATAAAAATTTTTGACCAAATTTTGGGGGCGGCGTAGGCGAAAGATTATTAGCGTGTCTTGGCCAAATGAGCTAAGCCACGACAGCGCTAAGGGGCTACTGTTGGGGGTAGATCGGAAGTGGTCCACCCCCATTTGCCTGTATGCCGCCGAAAGATGAGAGGAAAAGTCTTTCGCCTGAAGCAGAAGCACTTTCATCATTTTCGGCAGTCGAAAGCCGTGAGCGAAAGTGGATCCTCACTTTCGCCTGATCGATTGGTCAAAAGTGAAGAGCGGAAGTGGCTCTTCATTTTTGTCAGATCGATCGGTCGAAAGTCAAGGGCGAAAGTTGGCCTTCACTTTCGTCAGCTCGATCAGTCAGATGAGTGAGGCGGAAGATGGTCCACGCTTTCGCCGGCTCGATCGGTCGAAAGTGAAGGGCGGAAGTTGGCCTTCACTTTCGTCGGCTCGATCGGTCGGAAGAGAAGGGCGAAAGTGGTTCTTCACTTTCGCCGATTCACAAGCCGAAAGTTGAGGGAATTGCGAGAGCGAGCCTCGGCTTCCGACTTGAGGTCTACTTTCGGATTGTTTACATCGACTTAGCGTTGGTGAGTTGCAAATGTTGATTTGAAGCGTGGAGTCTCGGACACAGCTGATGACCGCTGGGCCGAGTTTCGTGGGCCGTGATGGGCCAGATTCTGCCCGTCCGAGCGATGGAGGTCGGTTTTGAGGAAGAAAGGACGATCCTACCCTTCACGGAAGTGAAGGCTGTAGTTTAGGATCAGGGGTATTTTGGTCATGTAAAGTCTACGGACTACTATAAATAGACCCCCAGGGGCATTTTGTAACCGGGCCGATGATGGAATGGAATAAAGCTGATTGTCTCATTTCGCTGTAAGCATTCGTTATTTACTTTCGCTTTTACATTCGTCCTAGTCTTTGGACAACATTTGTTGGTGTTTGATCCTTGGAACGAACACCAACAATGTCAAAGACAAGAAAGTCCAAGGACATTTTGACATCTCCATGGTGGAGTGTCACGTTATGTACAATCCCTAGTCCTTTTTGAACGGAATCTGGCGTTCTTAAGGACTGTGTTGTTGGAGTAAATGACTCCATTCCTAGACATGTGGATGCATAGGAATGGGACATCAAATTCGCCCAAACTATGGGATTATACAAAGCGTCCACCCAATTCTGCTGAATTTTGCAACGACGGGTAGAAGATGGAGCACAAATCTGAATTACTTCGACGAGAGCTCACCTTCGCCACCCACTCCGTGCTCATAACAAAAGTCAACTCTCTAACTGAATCTTTGAGAAAAAGTTCATCAAGGGGCTCGCTAGGAGTGACGGGAATTGGTGGTCTTATGCGACATCCATATTGCGAGGTATTTCCTAGATTTTTGAAAAGCTCATCCTCGAAGATCGAAAGATCCATGGGTTCTTCCGTCTTAGGTTCTGGTTCGGGAGAGGGTCTCTCTATGGGTTGGGAAGGTTCGGCTGATGCCGAAGAGGCATCCTCTTTTATTGGCTCGGGTTCTATACGGATAGGTTCTAAAGGAGGAGTATTCTCCCTGGATGCGATCCTAGAGAGCCTCGCCCCTCTTCGGTGGTTTTGTCTTTGGAATGACCCTCCCGGCTTACATCGAGCAATAGGGCAGAATTTCGTCTAATCCTAACCAAAAGTGTTGTAGGAGTACATGGCCAGGAATAGACAGGTCTGGGCTTGATCGTGTTAGGATCAAAAAGCATTCCCAGGCTGCACCTATGGTTTCGTTCTCTTTTTGTTGGAAGTTGAGCACCTCCTGTCGTAGAGAAGTGACACGAGAAATAGGGTAGAACGTGAAGCAAAAGTGCTTACGCAATTCTTCCCAATCTCCATTTACTTTCCCTATATTTTGGGTGTACCATTGCTTCGCCTTTTCATGGAGGGAAAAGGGAAACAATTTCCACCACAATGTATCTTATGACATGCCTGCAATGGTCAGGCACGCACAGAGTTGCTCAAACTCCCGTAGGTGATTATATGGGTTTCAAATTCCAAACCTGAGAAGGCTTGGTCCCGAACCATGGCTATAAAGCCAGGGTTGAGCTCATACTCGGAAGCTGTGATAGGCTTCGAGGATTGGGGTGTTTGAATGAGCTCGCCCTTCGGAGCGGATAGGTTGTAAATGGTTGGTTGCTCCATGGGTATTTTTGTTTTCTAAAATAAAACCAAAGAAGTGGAGCAAAGGTAGGTCAAGGTACACGGGCAATCTAGGTTCGGAGCTAACTGCGACAACCGTTCCCCGGCAACGGCGCCAGAAATGCTTATTGGTGTTTCTTAGCGTATGCAGCCAAATCCGCAAGCGTACGGAAATCACCGTTATAGCACTTCACCCGTGAGTAATTGGGTATCGTATTTCTTTTACGAAGAACGGCTTGTGAGTTACTTCTAAACGAGAGGTTGCCCGAGAGATAGAGTAGGATAGCTTAGGTAATGAGGTTTTCTAGGGTAATGGGCCTAAGAGATGGCTAAACTTGTTGCTATACTTCTTACTTCGGGCACCGAGATCGCACCTGTCTCCAAGTGATGCCGGCTGTAGCTCTACGCCGTAGCCGGACGTGGGGGATTACAAGGGACGGACAGGGGCTGTCACCACCGCCGCCTACCACCTCAACCGTGGACTACGAGGCAAACGAAGGTAGGTCCTAGCCTAGACACCACGTCTATGCCGGTTGCTACAACTCTAGCGGTGGCCGAACTCCCGTCTCTATCGGGGTCCTCTTACTAGAGCTTCCGTCACGGGGATGAACGACGAACCCGCAAGAAGATAACAAGCAAGAATAACTTACTCAAAGGTATTACCGAAAGATAAACATGATGTCTTACTTCAAGTAGCAAGACGTCGTAGAGGTACAAGCGAGGAGGGAGCCGACAAGTCCGGCACTCTGCCCCGTGGAAGACTAGCTTCCCGAGAGCCCTCTTGGAGAGATAATCTACTCTTGCTCCTCTCTCACTCCTTACTTCTATTCTAGCTAGGCTAGGTAGAGTGGCTCTACTCTCTCTATTGTACACTTGTTGAGTGGAGGTGTGGTGAAGAGTGAGACTAAAAATGAAGAATGAATTGTTTGTATGTCTACATTGTGTGGAATCTTTTAGAGGAGGGGGAATGGCCTCCTTTTATAGGTGAGGTGGAGGGGGCTCTTTGGAAAAGAGTCATCCCTACATGGAAGGGACCAAACCAACCTCAAAGAGGCAGTTTCAGTCCTTCCATGTAGGAATCACCACCGAAACCGACCTCAGCGCGTCGTCATGGACCGACCGACCAAGTTTCGGCCCGTTTGGCGCCAGGACAGGCGCGCCCGCGCCTTGAGCGCGTGCGCGCCCATTGTGGGCCTGCTGGGCCTCTGCTTTTGCCATCAGTGTGTGGGCCTTTCAGCTGGCTTCGAATCGGCTGGTCATTTGCCCAAATCGGAGTCCCATGCATCCGTGGCGCCCAAATTAGTGAGACATGGTCCCGCAGCCCAAGATTGAGTTGGTCTAGGTTTTGGGCTTCCACCTCTTGGGTCCATGCTTGGCATTTTGGACCATGTTCATGGCCCAGATATTATGGTAAGTGGGCCACCTTCTCATATCATAGTTTTTCCTCATGTCTTGGCTCATTTTATGTGTAATTCGGTATGTCTTGCAAAACAAGGAATCAAGCACCACCTTTGTGGAAATAGTTAGAGTAGAGCCCTATTCTAGGTGAAAATTGGTGTTGCCTAGACTAAAGTTGGTGGGGTTAGAATTGAGTTAAGGACCACCAACACCTTCCTATCCACTTTGTTCATCCCCCTATCACTAGTGATACTAGATTATAGACATCCGGATCTCCTTTCCCTATTGACTCCTAGCTATGGCTTTCCCTTGGGAGAAATATAAATCGACAACCTTGGAATACTCCTTGGTAAAATGCTACAGTGGTACATTTTGTGCACTTGTGGAATATCCAATAGATATAGAATTACCCCTCCTGCCATCTCTAGCGTTGCTGCCATACTTCTGGTGGTTGCGCTAAGAAATGCCAACAAGCATTTAAAGCGCCGTTGCTTGGGAAAGCGTCGGCCTAGGAGTTTTAATCGGATCGAATCCGGGGGTCGGTGACCGTCTAGTTAGCAATTAGTGTTAGGGTTTTACCTCTCACCTATCTTGCTTCTTGAAGCAAGACGGTGCATGAACGGTTGTTGAGGTGAACTGGACATTGTCAACTTCTACCTCCGTGGTTCGTTCGAACCTAAACCCGTTCAAGGAAGGAGGCTTTGCACTGTTTATCAAAGAAGCCATGACCCAAAAGATCATCCCTGACTATTTTGCACCGTTAGCTGACTATGTCGCTATGGGTTCGCAGCTTATCTTGGGGGATGCAAACTTTTGAGTCTGTGCTTATCTACATGGTGCAAGCCAACCCGTTTGTGGGAAACCACACGGGAACGCCAATGCCCATCTCCAACACTTCCCGTAGGTGTGTGGGACTTTCACCACGTCTCCAAAAAGCCATTTGTCTTCGCCTTTTCCCATTCTTGATTTTGGGAAAGGCGAAGCGGTAGTTTTACACCAATAGGGAAGAAGTCGCCGGCAAGAGAAATCCTTCTCATCATTAGTGACGGAACGGCTCCATCACTCATAATCCAATCATAGGTTGTGAGTGATGACTTGACCCAAGGATGTCGTTCAATCCTTTTGTGAATCTTTGTGCTTCATTTTCCAACTTCCATTTCCCACTCTAGTATGCCTTGGTTTGGTTGTGCTTCTCGAGAATGCTTCCATAGGGTCTTTAAATTAAGCATGGTGCTTAGGTTAATCTGCCTACCATTAATCAAATAAGACATGGAGTCAATTTTGATTAATTGAACCGAAAATTACTAGTGTAGACTTTGGTTGTATGCCTAGACTAACCCCTGCAGGAAGTTCAAAATCCATGAGGGTAAGTCTTTGAGAGAAATTCACAAATGTGGTGAACATTGAATGAAACCTTGATCAAGAAGAGAATGGAGATTTCGATGGCAAGGCATAGTGCAATCATCCCTTTCCATCTCCGGATGGGATGATGCACATTCAAGCTTAATCGTCAATGGTTCAAGCTCTATGGACCTAAAACATGGAGCCCTCGCCGATAAGGTATGTCGAGTTATCTCATATTTACTTTCGCATTTAAATTTGCATTTCCCTTTTTCAATTGCATGTTTACTTTTAGAACTGCATATTTTATTTCAACAAAAGAAGTTAGATTTAGGTAATAAAACTTGAGAAGAGTGAGTAGAGAAAAGTTGAGCTGGTGGGGCCAGCATAGCCAGGTCGACCGACCTGTCTTGTGGGGTCTACCACCTCTCTCTTCATTCTGGCTAGAAGCAGGGATCCAAGGAGCAGCATAGGATGCTATGGGGCTCCAAAGCCCAGGTCGACTGACCTAGACTTGGTGCCCCCAGGCACCCTGCTGTCTCCCAATGATGACAACCAAGGATCCTATGCCCACCACACTAGCCAGAATTCGAGGAGAGATGGTCCATTGCTCATAACTTTAGCTTAGGATGCCACTTCGAGCATCTTGAATGCTTTAGGAAGCATGCCACTTCATTCGGAAGGATTCCGAGTTGTTGATTGGTCACGTTCACCATCAGGCGAGTGTCTGCGGGAAATCCAAGAGAGTTTGAGATCCTGTAAGCTCTTTTGCGGTCGGGGTCTCGCTCTCCGAAAGAGCTGGTTCCGTAATAAACCACCATTTCGCCGCGATCATCGGAACACGACTCTAAGTCCAATTCTCCGTGTCCGAAAAGGTGACCCCGAAAGATGTTCTCAACCAAGGATTCCTTGAAAAACGAGACTTACCGCGTGAACCAACATTTGTCGAAGGCCGACGAGTTGAACCCTTCACAACATTCGAAATGCCAGAAGGCTCAACAGGCGCTTTAAGGGCGGAAGTCTTATGCCTCTTCGAAACATGTTCCGAGAGAGCCGTTCGCTTTTCCGCTCGCAGAGCCAAGATCCAGGCGAGACAAAGTGTCCTCGTCATCACCTAGCAAGCGAGGATCTGGAATATCGGCACGGCCCATGTCGCTTTTGCTTTCTTCAAATTTCGCATAAACAAAACAAAAATAAGCGAAAGCACAAGACACGATCAATTCAATAGAAAAAAGAAGGCAAAAATGGCAAGTAAACATGCGAAAGCAAAAAAGAACCCAACCATCTCATAGAGAGACATTCCCCAAGTCCGAGTTTTTCCGATAGTTATGCCCGAACTGGGTCTCATAGCTTTCGCAATTTCTCTTCCAAACTTAACATCAGCAGGTTCAGAGCAACGAACCTCCTGAGAACATTCCTTTCGCTTTTTCTTCTCAAGAACTTGGGTCGCCTGAGTGCGGCCACCACGTCCCGGCCTGACCGTGGACGCCCCCTTTGCCCACCAGTTCTCGGAATAGCTTCCACTTCAGCAGGATCGATACGACTTCTTGGATCAATCCGATTAGAGTACGGAACACAAATCAAGTCAAACATCCGGTTCAGGCGAGCACCGGCCAATCCGACTTGGACGCATAACTTGTGTTCTTTTTCACTATAAGGGCCGAAAATTTCAGAGACACAGCTTTCGATCTGTTCCGCGTATGCGGGTTTGTGAGCTTCCGTAATATGATCAAAGTGCACGTCAGGAACTCCACACCCTGATGGAGTCGTGACGAAACGATCGAAACCAACATCAGGGTCAAGGGGCAGTTGCCCCAAAACCACCCACTCTTCCGCCAGGTCAGTTGTCTAGAGGCAGTCTGCCAGAAATGCTTACTAGCCTCTTCGTCGGCATCGCTCGGGATAAACTCAGCTTTCGCTCCTTCCACCATTGGCGAAAGCTGAGATACTAAAGGATGGGCCCTGTCCAGCCCTTCAGCTTTCGCAGCATCAACATCCATGTCCTCGCAAACACGAATATAGAACCAATAATCCTTCCAGCCAGACCACTTGCCTTTGTAAAACGAAACCAAAGTTTGAAGGTGGTTATGAAGGCGAGCGGTGAAATTATAACCACCATATTCGGAAGTATAGCGGACTTTCCTCTTCTTGTCGGACCTGCTGTCCAACCAACCATAACCGCTGTAATTCCGAATGAATGACTCGGAGTTGAGAGCACAGCCGACGAATTTTAGCCCCATAGCAAAAATACTAAGGCGGCTAACACCATTGGGCGTAAGATGATGAAGTTGAAGTCCGAATCTCCCAAGAACCTCCACAACAAAGGGCTCACAGGGGATGGTCAGCCCAGCTCGAAAGTAGTCACGAAAAACAATAGCTTCATAATCTTTCGGCTCAGGAATAGTCTCATCTTCCGGAGCCCTACATCTGTCACGAACCTCCTGAGTCATGTATCCTTTCGACACATAACTATCTAACTCAGCCTCGTCAACTTTCGACATTTTCAATTCATAAACTGGAATGCGAAAGAAGTTTTTTGGCTTAAGGTTAGCTTGGGAGGTCGCTGTAGCTTCCACTTTTTCTTCTTCATGTTCATTATCACTTTCAGCATCAGAGTCATTCGCTGGAGCCTTCCCATGGTTAGGCTCAAACTGATCATCCGAATTCTGAGAAAGATCGACATCTCCAGTGGGAAGAGGATTGGGAATTTCGAGAAAATCATCGATTTCGACATCTTCTTCCATCGCATCAAGAGCGCGCAGCGGAACAGCTGCGATTGGGGGAGAAGGATGCTCTCCGCTTTCGGAACTGTCTTCCGAATCAGAGCTAGAAACCACTTGTTTGGTCCCCTTGTCGTTAGCGGAAGATGACTGCTCTGAAGAGTTAGAGCAAGAGGAATTCGCGGAAGTAGATTCACTGGCCATCTAAAAATGCGAAAGACCGAAATAAAAAAACACGTCCTTTTCTACCGAAAGAATAAAAATAGAAACACGAGTCGAAAGCTGGAAATTATTAACTTACCGGAAGCGAGTTGGACCGGGCTTCGATCCCCGGGGCGAAAGTACCACGGGCTCGCGCAAAAGCTTTAAGCGAAAGCGCTAAGCGAAAGAGCGAGCTAAAGCGAGAGCGAAAGCGAGAAGCGGGCGCAAGAATGAAGACTGCGGCTCGCAAATGTGTGAGAGTCACCGGGGGCGGCTTTTATAGGTGCGGTCGGCAACGGTCGCCTCGATTTGCGAACCGACACGACCGCCCCACCGGCACGAACCCCGAGAAGATAAATCGAGATTAAAAATAAAAGGAGAAAATAAGAAATTTCAGCAATAATGAAGGAAAATGGCGGGAAAGTACAAAATTTGATCAAAAATTCGAAATCCAAATTTCGAAAGATGAGAAATCAAAGTTCAATAAAAATTTTTGACCAAATTTTGGGGCGGCGTAGGCGAAAGATTATTAGCGTGTCTTGGCCAAATGAGCTAAGCCACGACAGCCGCTAAGGGGCTACCGTTGGGGGTAGATCGGAAGTGGTCCACCCCATTTGCCCGTATGCCGCCGAAAGATGAGAGGAAAAGTCTTTCGCCCGGCGAAAGCACTTTCATCATTTTCGGCGAATCGAAAGCCGTGAGCGAAAGTGGATCCTCACTTTCGCTCGATCGATTGGTCAAAAGTGAAGAGCGGAAGTGGCTCTTCATTTTTGTCAGATCGATCGGTCGAAAGTCAAGGGCGAAAGTTGGCCTTCACTTTCGTCAGCTCGATCAGTCAGATGAGTGAGGCGGAAGATGGTCCACGCTTTCGCCGGCTCGATCGGTCGAAAGTGAAGGGCGGAAGTTGGCCTTCACTTTCGTCAGCTCGATCGGTCGGAAGAGAAGGGCGAAAGTGGTTCTTCACTTTCGCCGATTCACAAGCCGAAAGTTGAGGGAATTGCGAGAGCGAGCCTCGGCTTCCGACTTGAGGTCTACTTTCGGATTGTTTACATCTGACTTAGCGTTGGTGAGTTGCAAATGTTTATTTGAAGCAGGTGGAGTCTCGGACACAGCTGATGACCGCTGGGCCGAGTTTCGCGGGCCGTGATGGGCCAGATTCAGCCCGTCCGAGCGATGGAGGTCGGTTTTGAGGAAGAAAGGACGATCCTACCCTTCACGAAAGTGAAGGCTGTAGTTTAGGATCAGGGGTATTTTGGTCATGTAAAGTCTACGGACTACTATAAATAGACCCCCAGGGGCATTTTGTAACCGGGCCGATGATGGAATGGAATAAAGCTGATTGTCTCATTTCGCTGTAAGCGTTATTTACTTTCGCTTTTACATTCGTCCTAGTCTTTGGACAACACTTGTTGGTGTTTGATCCTTGGAACGAACACCAACAATGTCAAAGACAAGAAAGTCCAAGGACATTTTGACATCTCCATGGTGGAGTGTCACGTTATGTACAATCCCTAGTCCTTTTTGAACGGAATCTGGCGTTCTTAAGGACCGTGTTGTTGGAGTAAATGACTCCATTCCTAGACATGTGGATGCATAGGAATGGGACATCAAATTCGCCCCAACTGTGGGATTATACAAAGCGTCCACCCAATTCTGCTGAATTTTGCAACGACGGGTAGAAGATGGAGCACAAATCTGAATTACTTCAGACGAGAGCTCACCTTCTGCCACCCACTCCGTGCTCATAACAAAAGTCAACTCTCTAACTGACTCTTTGAGAAAAAGTTCGTCAAGGGGCTCGCTAGGAGTGACGGGAATTGGTGGTCTTATGCGACATCCATATTGCGAGGTATTTCCTAGATTTTTGAAAAGCTCATCCTCGAAGATCGAAAGATCCATGGGTTCTTCCGTCTTAGGTTCTGGTTCGGGAGAGGGTCTCTCTATGGATTGGGAAGGTTCGGCTGATGCCGAAGAGGCATCCTCTTTTATTGGCTCGGGTTCTATACGGATAGGTTCTAAAGGAGGAGTATTCTCCTGGATGCGATCCTAGAGAGCCTGCCCCTCTTCGGTGGTTTTGTGCTGGAATGACCCTCCGGCAGTTACATCGAGCAATAGGGCAGAATTTCTGTCTAATCCTAACCAAAAGTGTTGTAGGAGTACATGGCCAGGAATAGACAGGTCTGGGCTTGATCGTGTTAGGATCAAAAAGCGTTCCCAGGCTGCACCTATGGTTTCATTCTCTTTTTGTTAGAAGTTGAGCACCTCCTGTCGTAGAGAAGTGACACGAGAAATAGGGTAGAACGTGAAGCAAAAGTGCTTACGCAATTCTTCCCAATCTCCATTTACTTTCCCTATATTTTGGGTGTACCATTGCTTCGCCTTTTCATGGAGGGAAAAGGGAAACAATTTCCACCACAATGTATCTTATGACATGCCCGCAATGGTCGTGCACGCACGTAGTTGCTCAAACTCCCGTAGGTGATTATATGGGTTTCAAATTCCAAACCTGAGAAGGCTTGGTCCCGAACCATGGCTATAAAGCCAGGGTTGAGCTCATACTCGGAAGCTGTGATAGGCTTCGAGGATTGGGGTGTTTGAATGAGCTCGCCCTTCGGAGCGGATAGGTTGTAAATGGTTGGTTGCTCCATGGGTATTTTTGTTTTCTAAAATAAAACCAAAGAAGTGGAGCAAAGGTAGGTCAAGGTACACGGGCAATCTAGGTTCGGAGCTAACTGCGACAACCGTTCCCCGGCAACGGCGCCAGAAATGCTTATTGGTGTTTCTTAGCGTATGCAGCCAAATCCGCAAGCGTACGGAAATCACCGTTATAGCACTTCACCCGGTGAGTAATTGGGTATCGTATTTCTTTTACGAAGAACGGCTTGTGAGTTACTTCTAAACAGAGGTTGCCCAGAGATAGAGTAGGATAGCTTAGGTAATGAGGTTTTCTAGGGTAATGGGCCTAAGAGATGGCTAAACTTGTTGCTATACTTCTTACTTCGGGCACCGGATCGCACCCGTCGCCAAGTGATGCCGGCTGTAGCTCTACGCCGTAGCCGGACGTGGGGGATTACAAGGGACGGACAGGGGCTGTCACCACCCGCCGCCTACCACCTCAACCGTGGACTACGAGGCAAACGAAGGTAGGTCCTAGCCTAGACACCACGTCTATGCCAGTTGCTACAACTCTAGTGGTGGCCAGGAACTCCCGTCTCTATCAGGGGTCCTCTTACTAGAGCTTCCGTCACGGGGATGAACGACGAACCCGCAAGAAGATAACAAGCAAGAATAACTTACTCAAAGGTATTACCGAAAGATAAACATGATGTCTTACTTCAAGTAGCAAGACGTCGTAGAGGTACAAGCGAGGAGGGAGCCGACAAGTCCGGCACTCTGCCCCGTGGAAGACTAGCTTCCCGAGAGCCCTCTTGGAGAGATAATCTACTCTTGCTCCTCTCTCACTCCTTACTTCTATTCTAGCTAGGCTAGGTAGAGTGGCTCTACTCTCTCTATTGTACACTTGTTGAGTGGAGGTGTGGTGAAGAGTGAGACTAAAAATGAAGAATGAATTGTTTGTATGTCTACATTGTGTGGAATCTTTTAGAGGAGGGGGAATGGCCTCCTTTTATAGGTGAGGTGGAGGGGGCTCTTTGGAAAAGAGTCATCCCTACATGGAAGGGACCAAACCGACCTCAAAGAGGCAGTTTCAGTCCTTCCATGTAGGAATCACCACCGAAACCGACCTCAGCGCGTCGTCATGGACCGACCGACCAAGTTTCGGCCCGTTTGGCGCCAGGACAGGCGCGCCCACGCCTTGAGCGCGTGCGCGCCCATTGTGGGCCTGCTGGGCCTCTGCTTTTGCCATCAGTGTGTGGGCCTTTCAGCTGGCTTCGAATCGGCTGGTCATTTGCCCAAATCGGAGTCCGGATGCATCCGTGGCGCCCAAATTAGTGAGACATGGTCCTGCAGCCCAAGATTGAGTTGGTCTAGGTTTTGGGCTTCCACCTCTTGGGTCCATGCTTGGCATTTTGGACCATGTTCATGGCCCAGATATTATGGTAAGTGGGCCACCTTCTCATATCATAGTTTTTCCTCATGTCTTGGCTCATTTTATGTGTAATTCAGGTATGTCTTGCAAAACAAGGAATCTGCACCACACTGTGGAAATAGTTAGAGTAGAGCCCTATTCTAGGTGAAAATTGGTGTTGCCTAGACTAAAGTTGGTGGGGTTAGAATTGAGTTAAGGACCACCAACACCTTCCTATCCACTTTGTTCATCCCCCTATCACTAGTGATACTAGATTATAGACATCTGGATCTCCTTTCCCTATTGACTCCTAGCTATGGCTTTCCCTTGGGAGAAATATAAATCGACAACCTTGGAATACTCCTTGGTAAAATGCTACAGTGGTACATTTTGTGCACTTGTGGAATATCCAATAGATATAGAATTACCCCTCCTGCCATCTCTAGCGTTGCTGCCATACTTCTGGTGGTTGCGCTAAGAAATGCCAACAAGCATTTCTGGCGCCGTTGCCGGGGAAAGCGTCAGCCTAGGAGTTTTAATCGGATCGAATCCAGGGTCAGTGACCAGTCTAGTTAGCAATTAGTGTTAGGGTTTTACCTCTCACCTATCTTGCTTCTTGAAGCAAGACGGTGCATGAACGGTTGTTGAGGTGAACTGGACATTGTCAACTTCTACCTCCAGGGTTCGTTCGAACCTAAACCCGTTCAAGGAAGGAGGCTTTGCACTGTTTATCAAAGAAGCCATGACCCAAAAGATCATCCCTGACTATTTTGCACCGTTAGCTGACTATGTCGCTATGGGTTCGCAGCTTATCTTGGGGGATGCAAACTTTTGAGTCTGTGCTTATCTACATGGTGCAAGCCAACCCGTTTGTGGGAAACCACACGGGAACGCCAATGCCCATCTCCAACACTTCCTGTAGGTGTGTGGGACTTTCACCACGTCTCCAAAAAAGCCATTTGTCTTCGCCTTTTCCCATTCTTGATTTTGGGAAAGGCGAAGCGGTAGTTTTACACCAATAGGGAAGAAGTCGCCGGCAAGAGAAATCCTTCTCATCATTAGTGACGGAACGGCTCCATCACTCATAATCCAATCATAGGTTGTGAGTGATGACTTGACCCAAGGATGTCGTTCAATCCTTTTGTGAATCTTTGTGCTTCATTTTCCAACTTCCATTTCCCACTCTAGTATGCCTTGGTTTGGTTGTGCTTCTCGAGAATGCTTCCATAGGGTCTTTAAATTAAGCATGGTGCTTAGGTTAATCGCCTACCATTAATCAAATAAGACATGGAGTCAATTTTGATTAATTGAACCGAAAATTACTAGTGTAGACTTTGGTTGTATGCCTAGACTAACCCCTGCAGGAAGTTCAAAATCCATGAGGGTAAGTCTTTGAGAGAAATTCACAAATGTGGTGAACATTGAATGAAACCTTGATCAAGAAGAGAATGGAGATTTCGATGGCAAGGCATAGTGCAATCATCCCTTTCCATCTCCAGGATGGGATGATGCACATTCAAGCTTAATCGTCAATGGTTCAAGCTCTATGGACCTAAAACATGGAGCCCTCGCTGATAAGGTATGTCAGTAGTTATCTCATATTTACTTTCGCATTTAAATTTGCATTTCCCTTTTTCAATTGCATGTTTACTTTTAGAACCGCATATTTTATTTCAACAAAAGAAGTTAGATTTAGGTAATAAAACTTGAGAAGAGTGAGTAGAGAAAAGTTGAGTCAGTGGGGCCGGATAGCCAGGTCGACCGACTGTCTTGTGGGGTCTACCACCTCTCTTCACTCTGGCTAGAAGCAGGGATCCAAGGAGCAGCATAGGATGCTATGGGGCTCCAAAGCCCAGGTCGACTGACCTAGACTTGGTGCCCCCAGGCACCCTGCTATCTCCCAATGATGACAACCAAGGATCCTATGCCCACCACACTAGCCAGAATTCGAGGAGAGATGGTCCATTGCTCATAACTTTAGCTTAGGATGCCACTTCGAGCATCTTGAATGCTTTAGGAAGCATGCCACCAGCCAAAGCCAGCATAGGGAGTAGCAATGCATGCTTAAGTATTCCCATTTTTCATGGGGAATCACTTTGATGATTGTCCCCACTTTTGCTTTCTCCTTTTCTCTTTCACCCAACACTAGACATAGGAATCCGAAGCATGCAAACACTAGGATAGATTCCTTGTCAGAGGGAGAGCATGCTTCATAAGGAGCCAAGGACATGTCGGCCGACCTGCCCTTTGGGTGGCCTTGCCTTGCCCTTTCACCCTTATAACTAGCATCCCAAGTTGAGCTCAACCCCACATGTCAAGCTCACTTGGCCGTCTCTTTTCTCTTTAGTGTTCCAAGCCTTCTCAAGCTTAGTGTAGTAGTAGACATTTCCCTTTCCAAATGCATAAAACAAAATAAAAAAAACCTTTTGCTTAACCTGCTGAGCAACTTGGGGACCAGGTGGGGCCCATGGCTTGGTCGGCCGACCCAGCCCTGGTGCCACCCATCTGCCAACTTTGCCCCCCTGATTTGCCATGCCATGTTCATTATTTGCTCTTAGCTAAAATCTTAAAATCATGACATGATTAGCTTTATAGGCTTACCTGAACATCTAGATGAAGCTAGCTTGGCAAGCTCTGCAGCTTTAAGAAAAGAACTTTCAGTGCACTTAGTTGGCTTGTTGTTTGAGAGTGTCACCAGAGCTTGGGGGAGGCCCACCTCCTTCCAGCTTCTGGTATGTGTGATCATATAGCTGTAGGGTGAGCACTACATGAAAAGAAAGACAGGAAACTGTCAACTTACATCCTAGGAGCTAAACTCTCTCACTCTCACCTCTTGCTTTAGCTAAGAAGATGAAGAAACTCACCATTCCACTTAGCTAAGCAAGAGTGCTTAAGCCATTAAGCCAATCATAACCTTGAGAGCTTCTTGCACCAAGGCTTTGAGCTGGTAGACCGCCAAAGGTAGGGGTCAGCCGATCCCACCATTGAGCCTACTCATGCTCCTTTCACTTTGGCTAGATGTGTAGATTTAGGGACGACGCTTGGATACTCAAGGGGTCTCCAAGTATGGGTCGATCGACCCACACATGAACCCCATGGGCATCCTGTTGTCTTCTACTCACCTCACAAAAGAATCCTATACACACTATGCTAGCCAAACATTGAAAGAAGTGGTCCCTTGGTCCATCACTCTTAGCATAGATACTCCTCTTCACCTTGGGACCAAACCACCAGCTCACATCTGCAAAGTGGTCAACGAGACATGCTTGAGTGCTCCCATGGTTCATGGGAATCACTCGAGCCATGTCCCTAATTTTGCCAATCACCTTCTATCGTTCACCAAGCACTAGACTAAAGAATCACTGAAATATCCATCAGGATTCCCTGCTCAAAGCCCAATAGAACATTTAGTTGTGCTTAGGGGAGATCAGCCTACCTTAGCTTTGGGACTTCACCATTTGCCCTTCTCCCCCTGTGAACACCCTTGCAGTGAGAGCCCAAATCCACACTTAGAATCATCTTGAGCTCACATTGCCTTCTCTTCTCTCTCTATAAGTTTAGGATAAGTAGAAACTTGCCTTTGTCCTCTTCCTTATCCTCAATCACTTCAAGAAGGGAGATGCCACGAGCATGCTCCCAAAGAGAGAAAGAGAGAGACGTGTTGGGAGAGCACCCAACATAGAGTGACCTCCACTCACTTCCCACTTTGGCACAAAGCAAGGGGAGGAGCATCTTGGGTTAGTCGACCTAGGAGGTAGGCAGCCAGCATATGGGTTTTGATCTACTCATCCTACCAATGCTCATGGTGGTTCTTTTCTTTTTGAATTGGAGGAGTTGTATGGGACGGCCGACCTGTGGTATGGCCGCCCAGCACCCTCACTATATCACACAGCCATCCACCATCCGGCTGCTAAATCCACACTTTAATGTCTCCAAGGGTCGAGGTCGACCGACCCATAAAGTTGGTCACCAGTACCCTTGCTTACTCTCCTCCCCCTGTGAACACTTTTGAGCCCTTCTTCCAGTAGCAATAGAAGTCTGTCTTGCTCAAAGAGCAAGAGAGGCGTGTGTCACTATCCACTAGCACACCTTGCTGTGGGAGTGACTATGCCCCGCAAGGACCACTAACACTTGGGAGGACTAATGCTAACGCTAATCTTTGTTTCCCTAGTGTGTCCTTGTGTTGTCTCACCTTTTGCAGCTAAGAGAAGAAGCGGTTCCCCCCAATAAATGCCTTGTGCACCTCCATTGAGAGTAAGGGAGTTCAAGAGCGGCCTCATATCCAGCCCTCTTGGACCGCACAGGCATGAAGCCAAAGTGTTGCAGGAACAAGCAGACCCTGCAGGTGAAAGTGTAGACGAAGACGATGAGATAAAGTCCATGGATATCCTAGTTCCATATGGAGACCTGTGCAGATCACACTCCAAGAGTGCGAACTCCTTACCCATGGGGCAGTGAGAGGCGCCATCAAAAGATGGACATGGACGACCTCATCAACGACACTAGCTTGGCTCAACAAAATGCCTAACCTCTACAACTATACAAGATGAGCAAAAGCCAAGCTTGGGGGAGATTCTCTCCCCCACTAAGGTACGTTTATCCAAGGTATGTCTTCTATCTTGTATTTTCCTTTATTTACTTTATTGCATTATAAATAAAATAAAAGATTGATTATAATAAAAAGGCTTATCTATGTCATGCTTCATGAGTGCTCTTCTTCCTATGAAAATGATTGCTAAATTGCTAGTTAATGTTTCTCTAGTGCTTGTTTACAACTTAGCACTTCTCTAAGTATGAATTACTTGGCACTCTTAACCATCATGAACTTGATCACTTAGTGGGTTGCAAGTGCTAAAACAAAGTCTAAGTTGTTGTGAGATACGACATAGTTAAGATAAGAGCTCTATACTATTGTTCTAAGCACACATGATTGCCAGAGAATTCATTTTGAAAATGAATAAAAACTTAATTATTCCTCAATGGTGTTGAAATTCCTACCACGGCCACATATACACTAGATATCAAAAAGCCTTCTACATAAACTACTTGCTTGCATTGAGTTTGGTTAAGACTTGTAGAACCTGTGTTAGAGGTTTGTCATGGCCCTAAGATCAAGATCCACAGACCACCAAATATGCTGCTTCTAATCCGGAAGTACGCAACCATGCTACTCCTACCCTGGGAGTACGCATCTCACCTCCATCATTATGCTACTCCTACCCTGGGAGTACGCATTTTACCATCATCATTATGCTACTCCTACCCTGGGAGCACGCACCATCATCCATACCACCATTCTTGTGCTGCTTCTACACTGGAAGTACGCACCTTCACCATTTCCATCATATAGGTTGCTCCATATTCCAAAGTCAGAAATCCTCTCTCAAAAGTTATCATTTGTTAGGTGAGACACATCCCAAAAAGGCTAGGCATCTATTCCTTAAAAAAAAAGAGAAAAAAAAGAAAAAAAAGAAAAAAAAAGAGAGCTAGCCTTGTCTCAATAGAAGTAGAGAGAGAGATAGAATCAAGTAAAGGAGCAACCTCATCCACCATACATCCACCTTTCTTCCATTACCTTACCATCCATTACATTCCTTCACTCCATTCATTTTACATCTTGATCTGGGGGTATGATGAGTCTCTTTTGTGGTCCAAGATCTTGTTCTTTCTTAACTAAGACAACATATGCATTGCTAGTATGCTATTCCTTGACATACCTACTTAAGCTCCACATAAAGCCTTCTTAGAGGTAGGATGTTTTTGAAAGGCAGACACATGATGTGCCTTGGTGAGGATTCATACACCACTTGAGTGACTTGAGGGAAACCATTTGAGGAACATTGAGACTTGTTTTAAAAAACTTATCAAAAACCTCTGGCATGAAACTTGCTAAAAGAATGAGAAAAGTAGATGCTCTAGTCAAAGTTGTTCTGTCTTCCAACATCCCAAGACTAAGTTAATGCCATAAGCCCCATGAGTGCTAGAGTAATATTAGTATGTTAGTATTGCTAATTTTTCCATTCAAAGAGAAGTTCTTTGTTGTGTAATTAGTATTATTAAGATGTTAACTTAGTGATAACACATGATCCACAGATGCTAAGTCTTACTGTTTGCTCGGGACGAGCAAAGGTTAAGCTTGGGGGATCTTGTTGACGGCAATTATACCCTATTTTCACCCCATGAAAAGCCGTCAACAATGGTTGAGTCGGAGATAACACCATGCCAATAAGTAGTGACATAGGTACAATTGACTTGGTTCCAGATGTACGTGTCATTATTTGGGTGCAGATGCAGACAGGCACTTTTCAGTGTTCGGGAGCTACAAATGAAGGTAGAGCAACCAACCAAGATGGCCAATGACCAAACCAACTCCACATACATCAATGTCATAACCTCTGGAGACAGTGTGCAAAAGAGGAGCACAAAGGTCAAGTCGGCCGACCTGCCATTTGTGGGTCCAATACCACCATTGTGCTTAGAATTGCATGGTGAAACTACCTGCAAAAGATGGCCCTTTGATCCCACCAAAGGCAGGTCGACCGACCATGGTCTGGGACCAACTCGGACACTGCCAGATCACCAGAGACCTCAGGACAGTAGTGGAGCAAGGCCGATGGGCCCACGTGATAGAAGCCCGGTCGGCCGACCGAACTTTGGTGGGATTTCACCTTGCCAAGCATCCCACCGACCTCAGGAGCTTCTAGAAGGCTGGTGGGACCCACATGTCAGCCAAAGGCTGGTTGGCCGACCTAACATGTGGGCCCACCAAAGGTCGGTTGGCCTCCCACCGACTTCCTGCATGGTCTCCACGTGTCCTCTGGCCACAAACGTCTATTCCAAGTCGGTTTGATCCAAGGGTGGAGAAGGCATGTCACGCGGATCGATGACGTGGCGGTGGAGTAGCCCCTACTCCACCTCCCACTATAAATACCCCCTCACTCCCTCTCATTCAAGACATCAAGGAGAAGCATCTTGAGAGCCATGTGAAGCTATGTAGTCCACTATAGTAGTAGTAGTAGTAGTAGTAGTAGTAGTAGTAGTAGTAGTAGTAGTAGTAGTAGTAGTAGTAGTGTGTGAGTTAGAGTGAGTCGAGCGGAGCTCGGGGTCTCCGGAGTCATCTTCTGGAGAGTCTCTTATGTCTTCCTCTTGTTCTAGTAAGATTCTCAGTATTTAATAATAGTATTCTTGCTTTGCTTTCTCTGAGTAGTGCTAGTATTTACTTTCTGCCTTAGTTTATCATAAGTATACATCCTTTCTGCTGGCACATTGCTCTCTCTTGAGCAAGCGTATGTTAGGCTCCTGGGTGAAGTGCTCTATGCCCTTGTCTAGGTTTAGAGTAGTAGAAATAGTGTAGGCGCGGTGTCTAGGCTAGATCTACCGGTGTGGACGTCTGGCTGCACCCAGGAACGCCCAGAGTGAAGTGTGACAGCCTTCCATTGGGACCTTGGAGTTCTCCTGTGAGTGTTGTTAGGTCAGATAGTAGGTCTACACTAGTGGCCGCTTCAGGCTGTGTTATCTAACAACCTATCTCGCCCATCGGCCACAGTAGAAGGGTGAGTTAGCTCTCATGTATAGTTAGGATAGCTGGGTCAGAGTCTAAACGCTAGGACTAGTTCATGGAAGTAAGCCAAGACCCATTAGGAATCTTACACTCTCTCGTTGTCCTCTCACCTAGCTGCTATTCCACTAGTCACCCCTAAGACTCTCTAGCCAGCTTCTTGATCCATCCTTCCTATCCACTTTGTTCATCCCCCTATCACTAGTGATACTAGATTATAGACATCTGGATCTCCTTTCCCTATTGACTCCTAGCTATGGCTTTCCCTTGGGAGAAATATAAATCGACAACCTTGGAATACTCCTTGGTGAAATGCTACAGCGGTACATTCTGTGCGCTTGCGGAATATCCAATAGATATAGAATTACCCCTCCTGGCATCTCTAGCATTGCTGCCATACTTCTGGTGGTTGCGCTAAGAAATGCCAACACCAGGTGAGGTCGCGCCACCAGCCCGGCCGCCACCTCCACCGAAGCGCCGGGACCGCCTCCGCCCGCCGTAGTTGCCACCGCGGTATCCTCCGCCGCCGCCGCCGCCACCCCCCCCCCCGATCCATCTCGGACCGGGATTGTCCGAGCCGACTCGGCCCGAACGACGGTGACAAACGATCTCTTGGGCGATTTCAACCAAAGATGGCCGACGAATCTCGCGATACTCAGTGAGTTAGGGTTCTGGTTGTGGGGAATTTCTCCCTGCGGCTACGAATCTTGCGGGTTGGAAGAAAGCGAGGACGGGCGGTGCTCCGACTCGGAGGTACCCGTGACCTTCTGCTCACCCCCCACTAGATTATCGCCGCGTGTCCCGATCTCCGACTGCATCCCCAAGATGCCGGGAATATGCTGAACCCGTGGGCGTTGCCTAAACCACCTCTCCTGACGAGCTGGCTCCACATGCAGGTCATTCGAACAGCACTTGTTTCCCGCCGGCGAGCGTCTCGCCGGAGAAACCTCGGAATTCCGATCAGCCCACTTCAATTTAATGGGGATCGATCGAATTTTCACCGAATTGGAATCAACTTTATCAAATGGCATCGAATTGTGCTTGAGAGCAAATTGAATTTCAGATTGCTTCTCATTCAGGGGAAAACCGAATCCTCTCACCTTACATCGTCGACGATGATGAGTCGATAACTCTGGGAAAGCTTCCCTGTTCTGTAACCAGCCACCCTTCCCGTTCCCCTTCCCCAAAAACGCCAGAGTCGCAGCTGGAGGAGAGATGTGGGAGACGGGATGAGGCCTCGCGGAGTTCATACCCGATCCCTTCTCATCGGCGACGACCCGAGTCGAGGTCGCTTCCGCCATGAGCGCGCCCCGTGTCGGGACTGGGACCAACCACGCTCCAACCATGAACGACGGCTGCTGAACGGCGTGGGAGTCATCCTCGTTGCGGTGCGTGCTCTCGCTGGAGTCCGGCGAGGTCCGCCCCGCAAGGTCCGCCGTGTCGCCACGCGCCCACTCCTGTAACCGCCTCCACCCCTCGAGCCCTAACCTTCCTGCTTGCACTTCATAATCCTTAGCTCATGACAAGAGCTTCCTGCATCCAAACAAAATAAACTGGGCACGAAGGCACCAGGCACAATCGAATCGAGGAAAAGCTTCCTGCCACCAACGTGTTCCTATCAGCAACTCAAATCAAGGAATTTCTTACTGCTAGTAACTTGCTGATGGAAACAACGAACGGTCCAGAGTTCAGACTAGCGTGGCGGCTGGATTTATGAGCGCACCAAGGTGGCCTGATCCCATACGCAAGTCTTCTGCAGATCCTGAAAGAAAGCACAGACAACCCAAATCGATGAACTCTGGTTTACGGACCAAACTAGACCTGGTCCAACTCACCTGAGATGCAGATCGAAAATAATGAACAACGAAGAGAAAAGCAGGACCTGTTCTATGCTGCCAGAGGCAAAGCTGCTAGCACCGCTCCTCGAGAGCACACACGGCCTTGGCACGCCGGTGATTGTGGCGCTGATGCTCTGCCTCCCATGGAGCATGAGCAGGAACCAGAGGAGACACCCAGCAAGAAGACAACGAAGTTGAAGGGGAAAGTGGCCAACTGGAAAAGTGCTACTTGCGTGTTACAGTCTGGAGGTCTAAAGCCGAGGGCAAGCACTGCAGGGTGCTAGACCAATTTTCCAGCTGAACTGCTAGCAAGAACAGCAACCAGATGCCAACAGATCTCCATAAAAATCAAAGCAAATCTCCATGAAAAATCATCCAAAAATTCAGCCAAAAAGAATGTGGAGACCAACAATTCAAGACACCATGATTGAACACAGAGGAGACAGCTGAGACTAGGCGCTCAGCTTGCCATACACTGATTCGAGTACAAATCAAGAGATTTGCAGACCTCTCTCTCACACAGCAACTAGAGGAAGGGAAATGCTAAAAGGAAAATGGAAATGGAAGAGGTGAGGGGAAGGGAGACCCTCATCCTTTATTTATAGGGGCAAGTCTATTTTACATTTCTTCTTTGCCCTTGGATACATGAAGAGCCACACCACTTAGCCCAGGCATAAGGGTCCAACTCAGGCTTCACTTGATCCGACGGCCACCGCGCCTCCTCACCAGTAGCCTTGCTTCCAAGCAATCTCCCCGATGTCGCCACGTGTCGTCCGTCTGCATCGGGACCTCCACCCCTGGTTTTGAGGCGCAAACCAGGGAAACCCGCCGCCGATGGTTTTGAGGCGAAACCACCGAACCCTCCGCGAGTAGCGTAACCCGTACGCGTCCCCCGCCGTGTACACTTGCGCTCGTCGATGTCCCAGCTGTCAGCCACCATGGCTGGCCACCCGGTCCTCAGGTCCCTCGATCCAAGCCTCACGTCCGCCCTTCACCGCACCCGGTCCGTCAGCATGGCACGCCCTACTTGATCTTCACCGACCGTCGACCACCGTCTCTGAGCTCGATACCTGCAAACAACACAAGTCTAGAGACACCATTGTTTGATACGAAACCGTGTGCCATCGGTTAGTAGATACACACACGCCTTGTATTGGCATGTTGACGATCACTCATCACAAAAGGTCCACACAATGGTTATGGTAAAAACCATGTGTCCTCAATATGTATATTGGCCTTGTTTAGTTCCCAAATCCACACCCAAATTTCACTATGCAAAAAGAAGATTTCCCGTCACATCAAAATGCCGGCACATGCATGAAATATTAAATATAGATAAAATAAAAAACTAATTGCACAGTTTTGTTGTACTTTGCGAGATAAATATTTTGAGCCTAATTAGTCAAAGTTTGGATAATTTTTACCAAATACAAACGAAATCGCTACAGTGCGCTACAGGAAAATACTTTCAACTTAGGCACTCCCAAGTTGGGAACTAAACAAGGCCATTGTATAAAACATCAGTCCTATTAGAATTATATATTTCTTGGAGATAGTAAATGTAAGTTTAGGTCGCGAGCCGGGCAGCTGCATTCTCGACCTTGGCACCTGCTGGTCACGCCTTCCCATTAACACACAACACAAGCAACATTCCATGCACGCTCACACGACACACAGAGCTGCAGACTTATTCTTGGACGAATTGGATAATTTTTGTAGATAAAAAGATAAAATATCTAAATTCATCTATCCGAAGATAGAATCGGATCAATTATTACAAACGACTCACATGGGCATAAAGTTCGGCCGCAACAAACTTATAACCAATAACACGACTAAGGGAATAGGGAAACAAAAATCAAATTACACGACGAATTGGATATAGTCAAGTGCGATTCAGAAATCCCTTTATTTCTTCGTATGGTCGGGCTGCTTGTCGTCCACTTTCTTCTGTCCGCTTGTTCCGGATCCATCCTTCTGCTTTTTGCTGACAGAAGTCTCATCCACGCTCATCTTCAGCATCAGGGGCTTGGGATCTTTCTTTACGAGCACGACAGAGCATTCAGAGTTCAGCGGCAGATCAATACGCCTTTCATTACTGGTCTTCCTGAGAACACGAGACGCGGAATGTGTAAGAGTCTAGATAGTACGCATTTGCGAGACTCTCGATATCGGGAGCGACTTCAGGAGCACTCATACGTACCTTAGAGCTTCCATTCCGAGGACGAGCGTGTCAAGCTCGAATTCTTCGATGGCTCGTTGCAGCAATATCTGAATATCGGGTCCTTCGTAGTGTATACCCGAAACATTCTGCGCACATGTCAGCACTAGGCCGTTATTTCATTCCCAAATACATGCATGCATCAGTGAATTCTGTAAATCGAAATATTTTGTACCTTGGGACCAAATTTTCGACAGTACAACGGGAGTATAACTTCTACGTGAACTGGAACGCAAGCGGACAGTTCAACCATGGACAATTCCGTTCCTAAAAAAATCCGTGATTAGTTCTCCACCTATAACACCGATACGATATCGTATCATACATATATATACCTAGGAAACGAAGGGTATTATATATCCGTGCCTGGCCAGAAAATAACTTATTCTACATTCAACCTGATTACTATCATGACATGATGATCGCACTGATGATTTACGACATGGTAAACACATACAGCTGTTACGATAACTATAATCACATTTACATGGACCAGTAATAAATCATTATTTGCGGTTTTGTGAGTCACTATGGACATTATTGTAATATATATTTATTGTAAATTTAAAACTGCAATAGAATATCAGCTAATTGTGTGTATAGGTCAGAGAGAGAGAGAGAGAGATAACATAAAAAAGATTAAATGAGGTGTACTATGCTAACATAGAGGACCAAACAATTTTGCTCCATAGGACGAACAACAAACATTGCATGCAACACATATTTGGTATTATTACTTATTAGCACTCACATAGACCATATACTTTCTCATTTTTTCACTTTTCTACCTTACTAATGCACTAACATTTTCTTTCCTATGTCCACATATGAAATCGTCCTCCCTGAGAAGACTTCCATCTATGCACCTAGAAAAGTGCACCCAGAAAAACAACTTAAAGAAAAACTGTCCAAATTGATTATAATTCTTCTCTCTCCAAACTTACTCAAAATCAAGGGCTACGATGGAGTGTATCATTCTCCTCTGCTCCTACGCCCGCACCCATTCTCCTGTACCCGTGCCCAGCAGCCACGGTTTGATCTGTTAGGATGTCTTCTTGTCCGCCTATTAATTAACTGCGGAAAGAAAAAAACACACGGCAGGTGCAGCGCCGCCACCAAGTTGACAGAAGGAGTCGCTTGGCCACACTCGGGGCGTCAGGCAACGGAGCCTGGACGGGAGTGAGCCATGCTGACAGAGGCGCCTATGGATTCAAGGAAGCTGGCTTCCTCTCCTAGCGGTCGTTGTTGGTTTCAGGCAGCGGTGCCGGGACGGGAGTGAGCCATGTTGACGGAGGCGCCTATGGATTCAAGACAGCTGGCTTCCTCTCCAAGCGGTCGTTGTTGGTTCCACAGAGAGATCTCGGGGACATACGGTGCCACACATGTCCAGCGGGTGTGGTCGGATCCGATGCCGATTGTGTCAGCAGGAGGCCGCTAACTCTCTGTCGTCCTCCATGTCATAGGGAGCTGTTTGTTTCAGATCTAATTTGTGATCACCTATAGATGGAACTTGAAAGCTCGAGCAGACAGCCCTCTGGACGTAGGTTCACTGGAGCCCATAACATATCTTGACCTAAACCTAACTCAACCGAACTGTGTGGTTTTGTTTAGTCAAGAATTTTTCACTCGTTCAGTTATTCGCATGAGTGGTTGTAAGTTTAATACAACCGAACTGTGTGCCCGTGTTTGGAGTTGTAATAATTAGTAATAATTAGCCCGATTCTATCATTGGATAGATGAAACCGGATATTTTTTTCTTTATCTAAAAAAAATGTAGAATGAGACACATATATATCATGTTCATATCATCACAGCTGCAGCTACTATTACTAGGTGAATATGAGAAAGAATACAATATATGGAGGAAGCCGGTACTAAAATTAAGGACGATTTGACCAGCCCTGAAAACGTCTTTTTTTTAGTAGAGGGAGATCGACGATGGATCTTAATTATGTAAGAGTTCCTTTCAGCACAATATCTACGGCGAAGGATACAGAGAAACAAAGATAGAACAAGCTTATTAATAATTAGAACCATCTTGGTAGAGACATTTTCTGTTCAAATGTCTCTTAGATAACAAGGTAAATAATATTAGAAACATTGTTGGGCCGTGAATGTTATTCCACTTGATTTGAAAGTTCCTCCGAACACAAGTGTATGGTATTGTCCACTGACTAGTCTAATCCTCCTTGCATGGAAAATTTAAAATAATTTTCCTTGAGCATGTGGTGAAGAGTAAAATATATTACACCGGATTGTAGAATGTGTGACACAGTAAAATGAATGCAGTCAGTACGTATTTTTCAAGTTTTATTAGCATAAACTTAAGAAAAAGTATTTTCAGTATATATAATCATTGTACATACCATCATTAAATATCATAATTTATAACTTATGCCAAAATTAAAAGCAGTAATATATGGAAGATTATATATTAGAGACCATGCCAGACAGATCATATATCTACGAGTGGGAAGAGTATTAGTCATATCCAATAGCTAAATTACAGAGGGAACTATGAATGGAGAGTAAAGTAACCTATAGCTTTATATAAATTTGAAGAATTAACTACACGAATTGAAGAAAAAGGAGATACGCAATCAAAGAAAATTTGACCATGCATGTGTGGCCTGAAAAGAAGAAATATATATACAAGTAGGTATACGGTATAAGACATGTGTACAGTATAGTGGAGGGGAGACTTACCGCGTTGATTCAATCCGTTCACGTCCTCCGTTACTAATAGAATGACCGCTTTCTCCCCATTGGATTGTGGAGAATAAGCAGTAGCCCACTTCAATGCCGCAAGCTGTTCATCGGTGTCGCTGATGTTCAAAATAACAACGACCCCGAGTTTCTTCGCCTTACGACTCATCGTGGAAACAACGACCACTCCGATCTGATCGTATGGTTCGAGGAAGAAAATACACTCAACCTACTCTTCTGTAGGATAGGATAGCATCCCAGCTAACCCCGAATCCGAAATATATAGATAGCTGGACATACGGAGAAGAAATGTCATAGTGCCCGGGTTGGTTCCATTATTTTCCAAAGGCATGCAGAGCATGCATGATCGGAATCAAGTGGTGAAGTTTAGTTTACCAATTTGTTCCATGATGCATACGTGTCGTTTGGCATACTTTTGCAGAAGATGCATGATCGGAATCAAGTGGTGAAGTTTAGTTTACCAATTTGTTCCATGATGCATACGGGTCGTTTGGCAAACTTTTGCAGAAGATGCATGATCGGAATCAAGTGGTGAAGTTTAGTTTACCAATTTGTTCCATGATGCATACGTGTCGTTTGGCATACTTTCGCAGAAGATGCATGATCGGAATAAAGTGGCGAAGTTTAGTTTACCAATTTGTTCCATGTTGCATAGGTGTCGTTTGGCATACTTTTGCAGAAGAAAGATGGAGCAGTTTGGACGGTAGTAGACTTTAGCAGTCGGTGGAGCTAGCAAAATATGTGGTGCCAATGCCTGGAAACTGGTTTGAGATGGAGTGAATTCATAGAAATTGGTTACAAGGCATGCAACATGCATGTAATTAGAAAAAAATATTAATCTTTTACCTTGGAAACCCGAGTTCAAGCTCGGCGAGCACATTGGGCCACGTCAGATGCAAAATTTCAGCCATTCGATAAAACAAAAATTAATCGAATGGCTGAAATTACAACCACCGCGCGTGCCTTACCGTCGTCCATCACGGATTCCAGAATATTCACAGGACAATGACCCTTTGTCTTTTTACTCCTGATACTAGTAACATGGTGCGCGCCTCTGCGCGCCCGTGGGAGATGTTTCGATAGAAATTCAATTAAGCTTTGCATGACTTACATTGTCATTGGATGTTGTTTAGTTTGAAACGTGCAGAAGCCTCAATTAATTTCTACTGGTTACAATATACATTACACATACATACACACACGTAATAGTTATTGTGCGCTAAATCATGCTGCAAATTTCTTATAAGGAATATAACTGAATCTCTATACAACTAAAGATAAAGAATGTACAGTAACCTAAATCTGCAAGGGCTAACCACGACCGTGCCCACATCAACTACTTGGAATTGCAATTAGAATACACTCGCTTGATTCTACGACACATCCAATAAAAACCAGTTAGTAATTAAACCACCAGTGCCGGTTGAAAAATGCAGTGGGTACAGTACATTGTTCTGAAGAGATGAACGACCCAACATGCATGCTTATAGTACATTATTCTCAACAGATGAAAATTGCAGTAGCTGAATGACAACTCTGTCAACTCTTTTCACTCTGGTGGCCATCACTACTACAGATTTTCATATCACAGCCGGTTCGTAACCCTCATCACAACCGGAAACTGAACCGGCAGTGTGCAAGCGGCAGTCTTGTGGGTGGTGCATCACAGCCGGTTTTTTCGCCCCGGCGGTGCTGAGCGTACAACACTGCCGTTTCGTAGCAGACACCGGCTGTGTTGTCCGAGCCCAACACTGCCGTCTTGTTCCAACAACCGACTGTGTTGCCAGGACGAACACTACCGGTTCATTCCTAAAACCGACAGTGTTGTCAGGACGAACACTGCCGGCCCATTACGAGCCGACGGTGTTGTCGGGAGAACACCGCCGGCTTGAATGTTAAGCCGACAAAGTGTAGTCGGAGCCAACACCGCCGGTTTAGGGCTGGATCCGGCAAAGTGATTTTGTTTTTCCATTCTTTTTTATTTGTAATTATAATAATTATATAATTACAATAATAATATTGGACCGTAATTATAAAATGAATAATTATGAATAATAAATATAGAACTATAATTATATAAAATATATTATGCTACTGGTTTCCATCGAACACCACCGTATATTTATTACACAAATGTTTTTTCGACAACAATAAAATAAGAAATTATGCATAAGAATCTAGCAGACGGGCGATGTCCTCTTTTGTATAATGATCCTTATACTTCTTTGCAGTTGCAATTGTATATAAGCCACTGCTGAAAACACATCCGCCGAAGATGAATTTTGCCACCTCGCACCGAAGTGTCTCTATCTCATAATCTAGCAGCCTTTGATGATTATATTTCTCACGCTGTTCCCGAAAGAGGCAAGTATAAAAATCAGTACAAGTACATATGATTTTTTGCATTAAAAGAATAAAAAAAGGGGGGTAATACTCACAAATTCATCTGGCTTCTTTGTAGGCTGTCCAATATAGCAGTACATCGTCCACATGACATAGAAGCCACACTCATTGTTGGCATACGGCTGTTTGAGGTACAGGATCTTGGTCATTACGACAACATTGAAATCTGTTTGCGTCCCACCTCTATGCTTCTTCCGCACACTATGCAAATTAGAAAGAATATTTAAAAGGAGTAAATAGCAAAGGCATATTGTGATCATAGGACTATGGTGTTGCTAGCATCGCTTACCCATTCAGCACGTCGAACAGTGGCTGCATATCCTACAGTGACTTTTTCTTGGAGTCCCACACCTCGATCTCATTTTTTATAAGATTAACACAAACGAGGCTGTAATGTTCGCTGCAATCGAAATACTGTAAGCAACGAATAGTCCGAAAAAAAATTAGTGTAAACACCCCTGGTCAAGAACACATACTTGAAGTTGTAGGGTAGAAGTATGTGGGTTCTCTTTTTGTCAAAAAAATGCTTCAAAAATCGGCACCAAAATCTCTACCATGTTATCCATGCCAGATGAATTACCAAGTTGGCCGAGTGTTGGCGGTCCTTAACTTAGATTTCTACCCGCCAACTATAGGTCATTATGGGGAAAATAAATATTTCATTGCACATATATCTTTACTATTGACCCAATTCCACATGTACTTGGAAGTTGTAACACTTTGCAGAAATATACATCAAGTGCATGGGATTGTGTAAAGAAATGCGCCTTTCGGAAAAGCGTCAAGCCAAAGAGGGAGAGCAAATGACAAATCTAGACCAAACTAGGCCAAACCCTCTTACTAGAGTGCCGGAGATCCAACCATGGGTACAAATGTCCAAGATGGACCCATGAGGTGAAGGGCCAAAGTCTAGACCAATTCTATCTTGGGCTGCAGGACCATGTCTCGCAATTTGGACGCCACGGATTCATACGAACTCCGATTTGGGCAAATGACCAGCCGATTCGAAGCCAGCCTGAAAGGCCCACACACTGGTGGCGGAAGCAGAGGCCCAGCAGGCCCACATTGGGCGCGCGCGCGCTCAAGGCGCGAGCACGCCTGTCCTGGCACCAAACGGGCCCAACTTCGGTCAGTCGGTCCATGACGGCAAGCTGAGGTCGGTTTCGGTGGTGATTCCTACATGGAAGGTGTGAAACCGCCTCTTTGAGGTCGGTTTGGTCCCTTCCATGTAGGGATGGATCTTTTCAAAGAGCCCCCTCCACCTCACCTATAAAAGGAGGGCCATTCCCCTCCTAGAGGGACACCAACACAAGAGCCTCTCTCCCTCTACACTTGTACTATCTTTAGTAGTTTTAGGATGTAGTATTAGGAGTTTGGCAAGAGCTTTGTAAGAGAGAGGCAAGGATCTCTAGAAGGAGAAGCTTGGTATGAATACTTTGGAGAATCCTTCTATGTTCTTGTTCTCGTTCTATCAATATAGTTATGTTCTTGATTTAGAGCAAAGTTCTTATGACATATTGTTTACATATGAACTAGCATATAGTTCTTATGTTACATTCTTGTCTTATAGAACTTTATGCTTAACCTATCATACTTGCATGTTTAGATCTAGAGCTAAGTTGAGGTGATGAGTTCTTTCTTAACTTAGTCTTGGTCAATGTTGGTTTGCGGGTTCGTCGTCCGTCCTCGTGGCGGATACTCTAGTAGAAGGACCCCGGAGACGGGTAAGCCTTGAATTCACGCTAGAGTAGTAGCTATAGCATAGGCGTGGTGTCTAGGCTAGATGCTACCTTCGTTTGCCTCGTGCCCCACGGTTGAGGTGGTAGGCGGCAGGTGGTGACAGCCCTGTCCGTCCCTTGTAATCCCCCACGTTCGGGTTCGACGTAGAGCCGTAGGCCGGCAACGCTTGGCAGACCAAGTGTTATCCGGTGCCCGAAGTAGATCAACAGCGACTAGACTATTTTAACTTAGAACCTCTGACCCTATTTAACAAATGTGCTTGGATGATTATCTCATTGTCTTGACATAGCTATGTAGGAATGCCTCGCTCCGAGTCTAGGTTATTCTTTATCCTTTCTTTTCTCTTTATCCTTGAGATTGGCTTAAGTGTGTGTGTCATGTATCCAAATATAAATCCCTTTTACCCTTTGTTATGAACATTGGTCTATTATGCAATCATGTTATCTTGTCCATGTCCAAATTAGACTCTTTTATACCATGCCTTCCTTTGGGAAATTATAAATAACGATACCCTGAATACTTCCGGGTGAAATGCTACAACGGTATTTCCGTGCGCTTGCGGACTTGTTCTGTGAATGCTACAGAATACCTAGTGGTGTTTCTAGTGACATTGCCATGGACTTTGCAATCCTGGTGATGACGCTAAGAAACGCCAACAAGCATTTCTGGCGCCGTTGCCGGGGAAGGCGTTGGTTAAAAGAATTTATTAGGACATGTTCATGTTAGCTTGCTTGTGTTGTAGCCATTGATCATAACGAAAAAAAATAATTTTTCTTTATCAAAAAAAATATTTTATAAAACTATCTTACAAAAAAAACTATTTGTTTTGTTACCTTATAATATTTTGTTTTAAAAAAAATTTATAACTAAATTTTATTTTATAAAACTATTTTCGTAAAAAAATATAATATTTATTAAAAACTTGGTTTGTATTCAGAGTTTTGCATGAAGCATGTTTCGGTTTGAAGTGTGGTTGTTGCAACATCATATCTTCATAGGCTCTTTAAATTAAGCATGGAGCTTAGGTTAAATTGCCTACTTTGATTGAACGACATGTTTGATCACTGTTTCGAAAATGCTACATGTGATCTTTGAATAATTTTACCAAGCCAAAAAAAAACCTACTTTTGGGACAAGTTGATTAGCCATGTCGATGGAAGCCAATCATAGCTTCTGGCTATAAACTTCGTCCTAGTTTTTGGCGGTCAAGCTTATGACCATAAAGCAAGCACTACCGGAAGGTACCCCGGATTATCAAAAAAAAAATTCTTTTCCCTTACCAATAAGGCAAGGATATGTTTTCAAGTTGCTATGCACCTTCGGGTATTCTTGGTCACTAACCATTTCAGGTGGAGATTAAGAAGAACAAGGGGCATATGGTACATGAAGACACAAGAGTCACATCAGATAAACACTTTGATGCCTTTGGTGGTCCAGTCTCTACATACTTGACTTTTTCACAAAAGTCCAAGTGTGGCGGAGGATGAGTCTCACTATAAGGCCATCTTGGTTAAAAAAAAAAGAAATAGAGATGTTGGCTCTACCTTGCTTAAAAAAAAGAAAAAAAAAACAGAGGAAAAAAAAAAGGAGTGCTAGAAAAAAAAAAAAAAAAAATTATGCAAAAAAAAATGATGAAAGAAAAGAGTGTTGAAAAAAAAAATTATGTTTGAAAAAAAAAAATATAAAAAAAAATGGGAGGAGAGAAGGAGAAGGATGGCCCCACATAACCAAAGAGAAACACCTTTGGGCTTCCCAACTCCATCCAACATTGCTTCGACAAGCAAGAAGGGCTCACCTCCAAGCCTTTGCTACAACAACCAAGACCCATGGCCCATACATGTTGAGCCGTGTGGCTCGGTCTTGAGGTTCGCCTGGGCAAAGCCATCATGCCAACCGCAGCAACAAATTTGTCGTTACATCCATAATTTTGCCGGTAAACAACTCTCAGGTATGCAAAGGTAATATTCACCAACTCATTTACTCACTTTTGTCTCTATAGATATAAAAGTTTTGCTTTCTTTGTTTATGATAATGCTCTAGTTTTGATGTATTCTCGAGATACATCTATTGGCCTTTTTGATTTAAGCATGGTGCTTAGATTAAAATAGCCTTCTTTAATCAAATTTTGACTCGGTGTTGAAATTTGATTAATGAGCTTGGAGTTGTTGTCATAAACAATGGAAGTAATCCATGTTGGAGACAAAGCAAGGCATGATCTTTCTAGCCTTGTTTGAGTTTGAATAAAAGTTGGTTGAACATTCTTTAAAAAAAATTGGTTATCTTGTTCACCTGTGCAATGCCTTTGTCTCCTTTGGATGAATCTTATTTTTTCATGCCTCCAGTCTCTATGCTGCATGTTTTGGTTTGAAAGTTTTGGTCATTCATAATGATCATACTCCAATAGGCTTGCTAGATCAAGCATGGTGCTTGGGTTAGCTATGCCTACCATAATCAAACAAGACATGGAGTCGAGTTTGATTATTGAACCAAAGCTTCTAGTGTAGAGTTTGGTTGATCATATGAACTAACCCCTGCAGGAATTTATAAATCTTATGAGGGTAAGTCTTCGAGATGACAATAGAGATAAAGTTTTATTTGGTGAACTAAAAAAATAAAAAAATAATTTAATAAACATTTCAAACCTCAAGTATGTTGTCCTGTTATCTCGATGTCACCACAAGCTTGGGGGAGGGGATCTTCCTAGCATGCTCAAAGGAGGCCATGAACCGAGAATCAGGCCATAGCATGCACCAGCTAGCGGCATTCCAGGCTGATGGTAAGTAAAGAGCTAGATTGGGGGAGGACCCTCACACGAGGTACCTGCATTGCATATTTAAATTCCCGCAATCTTATTTTCTTTTTAGCATGTTTAAATTCAAGTTTCTTATCTTGCATTGAAAATAAAAAAAATTAATTCCACTCTATATATGTGCCATGAAATGTTTAGTTCCACCCATGTTGAAATGATTGGTTGCTCTCGTTTTATGTCTCGTTTGTACTTGTCTAAAATAGAGTTTTCTCTAATATTTGGGTTTATCGGCTTTACATTATCATGCTCTAGAAACTTGAGTTAGTGGGTTGCATACAATTACTCTCATCTAGGTTATTGCGCGATATGATATAGTGACTTAGACCACAGCAATGAAACGTCCCTTTGAAAAAACCTAACGTCCGGAGTCTTTGTTTCAAAAATTTTCAAAAGCAATAGTTCCTCAGTGATCGCGAAATACCCACCAGAGCCATATGATTTATCTGTAGAATAAGAACCTTCATACGCTGCTTGTTCGTACATTGAGTTCGGTCGGATTGTAACCGACGTGAGATTATGACTCTACACCCATGATTGAGATTCACTTGCACCCACCAAATAAAAGCCAACTCTTACACTGAGAGTTGCGCACAACATGCACCCTTCACCATCTACCGACTCTTACACTGAGAGTTGCGCACCATTTTTTCCACCAAATAAAAAATGCCGACCCTTACCCTGAGGATCGCGCACCCCTCTCATGTAGTTTGCAAAAAATTCTCCATGCATTGATTCATCATGACATCTCTCTCCACCTCATCCTATCCATCAATAAAGTTTTGGGCTATGTTCTTAGTCAGAAAAAAAAAGAGAAAAAAAGAGTGAGAGAAAAGGAAGAGAGAAAAGGAAAAAAAAAGAAAAGAAGAAGAGAGATTTTTTTATATAGTTAGAAGATTTATCACTCTTATAGACAAACGGGAAAAGTCTTAGATCCCCGTTCAAAAAAAATATGAGAGAATAAATTTAGTTGTTGATTGATAGCCCATCATTTCTTCATCTCATTCATCAATAAAAGAAAGTATATCATGATGCATGGAGACCCAAAAATACCACAAAAAATTAGGAATCATTTTTCATTCCATCCACACACTTGCACATCTCAATCAAGGTGTATAGCTTAATCTCCGTAAGGTTCAGTCCTTGACCTTACAACATATGTGATACAAGTATGCCCACTTACATACCTACCCAAAACTCCACTCTCAGCTTTAGTGGTAGGAAGAAGGCAAAATGAAAATGCCTTTGGTGAGGATACTATACACTTTTGAGTGATCGAGTGGGTCATTTGAGGAACTTGGTTTATTTATAAAAACTTACAAACCTCCGGATCGAAAGTTGATCTTGGGACGAATGAAAAGCACCGGTCTTTGGAACTGTTCTATTTTGCAATCGCCCAAGACTTGAGAAAATTAGAAGCCCCACTCCTTCAGGAATCATAGAGAGATACAATTACCGATTTATTCAAATAGCAAGAGAACGCTCTCTTTTAGCTTGTACACTTGAGATATAATCGATCGTAGCAACCCTCGATCAACAACCCAAAGCAAAGACTTGCTCGGGACGAGCAAGGGGTAAGCTTGGGGGATCTTGTTGGCGGTCCTTAACTTAGATTTCTACCCGCCAACTATAGGTCATTATGGGGGAAATAAATATTTCATTGCACATATATCTTTACTATTGACCCAATTCCACATGTACTTGGAAGTTGTAACACTTTGCAGAAATATACATCAAGTGCATGGGATTGTGTAAAGAAATGCGCCTTTCGGAAAAGCGTCAAGCCAAAGAGGGAGAGCAAATGACAAATCTAGACCAAACTAGGTCAAACCCTCTTACCAGAGTGCCGGAGATCCAACCATGGGTACAAATGTCCAAGATGGACCCATGAGGTGAAGGGCCAAAGTCTAGACCAATTCTATCTTGGGCTGCGGGACCATGTCTCGCACTTTGGACGCCACGGATTCATACGAACTCCGATTTGGGCAAATGACCAGCCGATTCGAAGCCAGCTGAAAGGACCACACACTGGTGGCAGAAGCAGAGGCCCAGCGGGCCCACATTGGGCGCGCGCACGCTCAAGGAGCGAGCGCGCCTGTCCTGGCGCCAAACGGGCCCAACTTCGGTCGGGCGGTCCATGACGGCAAGGCGAGGTCGGTTTCGGTGGTGATTCCTACATGGAAGGTGTGAAACCGCCTCTTTGAGGTCGGTTTGGTCCCTTCCATGTAGGGATGGATCTTTTCCAAAGAGCCCCCTCCACCTCACCTATAAAAGGAGGGCCATTCCCCCTCCTAGAGGGACACCAACACAAGAGCCTCTCTCCCTCTACACTTGTACTATCTTTAGTAGTTTTAGGATGTAGTAGTAGGAGTTTGGCAAGAGCTTTGTAAGAGAGAGGCAAGGATCTCTAGAAGGAGAAGCTTGGTATGAATACTTTGGAGAATCCTTCTATGTTCTTGTTCTCGTTCTATCAATATAGTTATGTTCTTGATTTAGAGCAAAGTTCTTATGACATATTGTTTACATATGAACTAGCATATAGTTCTTATGTTACATTCTTGTCTTATAGAACTTTATGCTTAACCTATCATACTTGCATGTTTAGATCTAGAGCTAAGTTGAGGTGATGAGTTCTTTCTTAACTTAGTCTTGGTCAATGTTGGTTTGCGGGTTCGTCGCCCGTCCTCGTGGCGGATACTCTAGTAGAAGGACCCCGGAGACGGGTAAGCCTTGAATTCACGCTAGAGTAGTAGCTATAGCATAGGCGTGGTGTCTAGGCTAGATGCTACCTTCGTTTGCCTCATGCCCCACGGTTGAGGTGGTAGGCGGCAGGTGGTGACAACCCTGTCCGTCCCTTGTAATCCCCTACGTTCGGGTTCGACGTAGAGCCGTAGGCCGGCAACGCTTGGCAGACCAAGTGTTATCCGGTGCCCGAAGTAGATCAACAGCGACTAGACTATTTTAACTTAGAACCTCTGACCCTATTTAGCAAATGTGCTTGGATGATTATCTCGTTGTCTTGACATAGCTATGTAGGAATGCCTGCTCCGAGTCTAGGTTATTCTTTATCCTTTCTTTTCTCTTTATCCTTGAGATTGGCTTAAGTGTGTGTGTCATGTATCCAAATATAAATCCCTTTTACCCTTTGTTATGAACATTGGTCTATTATGCAATCATCTTATCTTGTCCATGTCCAAATTAGACTCTTTTATACCATGCCTTCCTTTGGGAAATTATAAATAACGATACCCCTGAATACTTCCGGGTGAAATGCTACAACGGTATTTCCGTGCGCTTGCGGACTTGTTCTGTGAATGCTACAGAATACCTAGTGGTGTTTCTAGTGACATTGCCATGGACTTTGCAATCCTGGTGATGACGCTAAGAAACGCCAACACCGAGGCAGGATTTTGACCTTGACAGGGTCTAAGAAGCCTATGTGGCCGAGTTGACGCGGCCTTAAGAAGCATTATTTTGCAACTAGCCTGCATAAAAGATCATGTAAAGTGCACAAAATTAAATAATTTGTGTCTAGAAAGAGCATTCGTAGCATTTCATGTGTGTAGGGTACTTACATGGTCCACAAGCACAAAATACGTACATCGAGGCTCGTCTTTGGTACGGATGGAACAGCACTCCCAATCGACGTCGTATTTCATTTATTCTTGATAAAAGAAAACAGCGGGAGGATTGATAATGAAAGCAAACCATCCGCTTTCAACCGTCCGTGAATGATACAAGTAATAATCATGCAAGCGCTTAAGCGGGGCGGGCAATCCCTCGTATTCCTCTGTGAGAACCAAATCCATTTTAAGCTCAAACTTCTTTGCCAAAGGTGCGGTCCCCATTGAGGCCCAATAGACTTCCTCCACTTCTTCTCTAGTTCGTGCAGGGTCTTTTGCGAGCAATTCATTTATTCTAAGTGCATGGATATGGAAATCGTCCTCATCGGTCATTTCATTAATGTACTTGTTCGATCGATGCTTTTTAAATTCGATCTTCTGACCGTCAGGGGTCATGGTGCCAAGTTGCTTAAGGAATGTAATATAAGTTTCCTTAGGTACGGTGGGACCGACTTTTTGCTGCATAATGTTTGTAATGCCGCCACCGAATAGCCTCTTGTTTTTCTCTTTACGCCCTTGGTCAACTACCTCGAGGATCTTTTACGCGGCTATGCGACGATGCATTAGTTGTTGCTTTAGGCGCGGGAGGACATTTCGCTGTCCTTTAGAGACGATGTAGAGCCGGTAGGAACCTTTTCTTTTCCGGCCAAATGGAGGGTTTTGTGTGGACCCTCTTGATGTAGAGCGACCAGAAGCAGGAACAACAATAGGTTTAGGAGGAGGTGGAGGTGGACATGGCAGTGTCTTCTATTGAGTAGGAGGTGGAGGTGGAGGTGGACATGGCAGTGTGTTCTGCTGAGTAGGAGGTGGAGGTGGAGGTGGATGTGAACCTGGAAGAGGAGAGTGCTGGCGAGGAGGAGAGGTTGTCCCCGTGGTTCTTTGCATCCCAGGGGCTTGTCCTCCGCTCGAAGATGGTAAGGGCGAGGAGTCGCATTGGCCCTCTTCCTCATCCTCTTCGTCCGAGGACAACTCGTGCTCAAGCTTAATGAGGCGCTTACGCCAGGCCACATGACATCCCTTGTTCTGGCCAAGTTTCGGCATGGACTGCAATGCGGGATGCTCGATCATTATCTTGTTGTACTTCTTCTCAAGTACCATGTCGATGGTCACATGGGCATACCCCAGTGGAATCGGGGTGCCATTAATGGTGCCATCTCCCGCAGGCCAGGCTCGGCCAATCGCTACCTTGTCCTTTGTCCATGACTGTTGGATGTACAACCTGACATTGACGTTTTCACTGATGTTGTCCAACGGATGAGGCGCATTCGAGTCTTCCCTTACAATAGAGGTCGAGCCACAGCTTGACCTTCGGTTTTGATGTAGTGTAAGGTTCTCGCTCGGCGTAAGGTCCGGGTGCTAGACCCTCCGTTTGATGGGAGGCCGGGACTTCGCCGACTTTCACCTCAACGATAGATGCAACCCCGGATTCCCATTTTTCATCCAAATCTCCCGAATCATCCTCCTTGTCTCTTCCACTCATTCCCGTTTTCCCCGGTCGCGGCTCCGGTAAGTATTGGCCTCGACCGGGAATCCTTCGAACCAATTAACCACACCGGTTCCCCTGGTGCGACCAGGGTGCTCCCTGTTCCCAAGTGCTTGGGTGAGCACGTCGTTCTCCCTGTTAGAGTTGCGAGTGCCTTGCCTCACCTCGTCTTGGACCTGGGAGATCCTCCTGACGAGGGCACTGACGACTGGATCGTCTATACACTTTGTATTCTTTAGATGATTTAAGACATTGAAGCTCCCATCATCACCGTGACGGCACTTCCTCCCAATACAGTACATTATTGCCCTCTCCTCCCAATCTGTAGTCTCAACTTCAATGTTTTGTTCCATAAGTCTAGCCCGCTTCTCAAATTCCGCCTCAATAACGGTCACCAACTTGGCATATCCACGGGAGCCACAATGATGTGGATTGTCTGACTTCTGCGAGTTCTCCTGATTCTTCATGCTAAGTGCTTGGAAATCCTCGGAGGCGCAAAGTGCTCCTTGAATTCCTCCCGAATGGCGCCCTTGGCCAACTCTCCATGCGCAAAGTCTGGATCTCGATTTTGTGTAAGTATATATTTCTTGTAATTTTGATTCCCGAAATACTTGAACATTGACCCCATTTTTTTGTAGGTTTTCTTCCGGGCCTTCTCTCGTTAAATAAAGGGCCTTCGGAGGGAAAGTGAAATACTTTGGGATCTCGTGACTCCCATATATCTCTCTTGATACTAGCAGGGACCACAGTGGGTCCACCGCTTCCGGATTTTCCGTATCTTCCGGATCTTCGGATCTTACGGATTTTCTGGATTTTCCGGTTCTTTGCCCTCCACTTCCAAGGTACTTCAAGGGGACAAAGTCCCTAACAAGGATGCCGAGGGTTGAGGAGTATTTTCTCATAGCAATTTCTGGTGAGGCCGACATCCCGAATTCATCAAATCTTGTGACCCGATAATGCTTGTCTTGATGAAGCTTTGTCGGGCCATGCTTGGTTCTGACTCTGGTGCGACCCGAGCCCTCTGGCCCTTGGGCCGGCGCATTGGGCTCCGCATTGGCCTCCGCATTGGCCGACGTAGGTTCCTCCTAAAAATAGGAGTAAGTTAATACCCTCTATCAACTGATTAACGGACGTGGCAACATCATAATATCACACCTAATTTACCTGGTTAGGTTGGTTATCTTGGTCATAACCGCTTAGGTCCGAGGAAAATCACTCGGGCTATCAACATCCCGATTTGCTTGGTTAGCTCGATTGTCACCCGCAGCCTTGCTCCCCAAGGTTTTTTCGGCACGGGGAATGCGACGCATGGCCGTGACATGATCATGGTTAGTTCGCGTGTTTACTAGGCACAATTATTATGAAAAAAAGGGCAAAGATTTATTACATAGTGTAATATTAAGTGCCAAACTACTCATTGTTTCATTGAACACATGCTACTAAGTTGACAAACTACTCTACATCGACTTCCCAATAAAAAAAGCAATGACAATAGCCATAAGCACAAGCATGGCATCTTTCCAAGAATAAGGAGCAAAGATCGTCCTAGTCTTCCCATCTAAGACGGGTGGTTTCTCTTCGATCACTAGTGCAGGTGGCTCTAAAATCACCGGTGGCGCATGCTCTTCAATCTCCAATGCCTGCTCCTGGCGAGGGCTCGCAAGCCTCCACTCATTGTAGGCCCTCACAGCGTCAACTTCTGTGTAGTACTTCTTGTGCAAATTATCAGGGTAGCGATGTATTTGAGTGTTGCAATCCTCCCAAGTTCGATAAATTCCAGGAGTACGACCAACGTGAACAACATAGTATGCTGCCATGGTTGACTACATATCATAATTTTAGAGCATCATTTAGAGCATATCATCTAGCATATCATCATTTTAGAGCATCATTTAGAGCATATCATCATTAATTGTATAGCATATCATCATTTTAGAGCGTAACATTTTTGAGCTTAACATCATTTAACATGTCATTTAGCATATCAATTAGCATAACATTTAGCATATCAATTAGCATAACATTTAGCATAACATTTAGAGCTTATCATCTAAGAGCGGGGAGGATCGATGGCTAACCGCGTGAAGCACGGTGGCGCCGGGCCGAAGGGGGCGTGGTGGTGCTCGTCGGAGTGTTGGCGGTGGCGCGGAGGAAGGGCCCGGCGGTGGTTGTCAAAGGCGCGGAGAAGCCGGGGGGATGGAGGAAGCGGCCGCCGGAGGTGCTCCTCCACACGGCGGCGACGGTGCTCGTCGGCCGCGAGGGTGCTTTGGGGATTGAGGAGGGGCCTCTGGTGATGCTCCTCCACATGGCGGGCGACGGTGCTCGTCGGCAGGGGGGCGGTGGCGCTGGAGTTCGGTGTCTATGAAGGCGGCGGCGCTTAGAAACATTTCGTCGAACATGTAAGGGGCAGGGTGGAGGGTACCTACCTCGTGACGAGAGAAGCCCCCGCGACCGCGCGCTCCAAATGTTGTGACCCGCAAGAAGAAGAAGCCGAGGTGCGTGGAGGCCGGTGGAGTAGGCGGCGGCGTTGGCGCTCGACGCCGGAGCACCGGGCAGAGGCGTGCACGGCGTGCTCGACTTGGCGGGCGGCGGCGGAGCGGGGTGGTGGCGGTCCTCGTCGGCACGGGCGACGGTGGACCTGGTCCTCGACACGGGCGGCGGCGGCGTGGGGTGGTGGCGGTCCTCGTCGTTGCGGCGTCGGGCGGAGCGTGGGGAAGAAGAGGGAGAACGGGTGGGGAAATGAGGGAAATGAAATTTTCATTTTCCCCGCCCGTTCGTTTATATACCAGACACCATCACTGCCGGCTCCAATGACAAACCGGCAGCAATTCTTGTCATCCCTGCCGGCTTGGGGATATAACCGCGCGTGTGATCCCGATCACTTTGGGCGCTTAGCTGAGGCCGTGTGTGATTGTTCAGCGCAGGACTTTTAGTAAATTGGATTTTTAAACAGTATTTTTTGTGTAGTGTTTCCTAACACTTTCTCAAATGAAAAAATGTCCTATGTATCAAATATAGATCTTGATGAGTTCTAACACTTTTGTATTCAAAAGTTTTTCATTTGAGATCATTTAGTGCCTCATTTGACCAAGTTTGACCAGGTCAACCTTGTTTGTTTTACAAAATACACTTTGACCGAACCCTAGATGGCCTCAGCTACAAAGATTGTCGAACTCATCAAGTCCTACACTTGATACATAGGACAATTCGCATCGACAAAGTCCGAGAGAACTCAAATTTTAAATTTTGAATTTTCCACTTTGCTACATGCCGCTTTTGAAACCTTAGATGGCCTCAACTCGAGAACTCATGAATACCAAGATTGTTCCACTCAACAAGGTCTACATTTCATACAGGACATGTTTGCATCTGACAAAGTGTTGTGACTAATTAAACACTAGAGCAAACAAATTATAACTAAAACAAAATAAAATTAAAACCTTGCAAACCAACTATTATCAGATTCAATTTCTACCTAGGGGATTGGACCATTCACATTGACCCACTGTAGTAACCACATGTGCCAGTAGATGTCTCCGATCGTGTATCCTCTCTCAGTATCGATATAGTGCAGTGCCCTTATGAGTGCACTCTCCCGTGCCACGTGAGACACAACGAATGGTCGACCGTAGACATCACCTACTGAAACTTCATCAGTGTGCTGCTTAGTGAACCTTATTCCGAATTGTCTGCCTTGTTCTGTGTCCCAAGCCATTGGTGTCAACCCAATCCCAATCGTACCCGAAATAATCTGTAGCTTGATTTAGAATGGCCATCAAACCACATGAAGAATATGTAACATCTTGGGACACAATCTGCAAGTGGTGCAAAAAAAGATAATACTATTACTACTTAATAATTAAACAACAAATTATGTGCATATATATATATAGGGAAATTCCATTATACTCTCACGAGTATATATATATATATATATATATATATATATATATATATATAATTCCATTATACTCTTCACGAGTATCTACTCCCATCCGAAATTGTACAGGCACGCGAGCGTCCGCCTGCCCCGCGTGCGAACGTAGCTGACGGGGTCGATGACGGCGTTCCACCCATTGCTAACAGGTTTAAAACAGTCGGACCCGTTAATCTTACTACTAAAAGGACTCAAAAGTCATCGTATCCATGCTGCTTTCGGCCTGCCTCCAGCGTAACCCCGCCCCTCGAACGACGCCGAGCTCCCCTGCCCGAACGTTTTTGACCCGGGCTGCGCCGCTAATCGCCCCGCACCTCCTAATCCCCGCTCCCGCGGAACCGCCGCCCTCACACTCGCCTCCCCACCTCCCCAGCTGCTTCGTCGAGGACGGCCAAGCAAAACGAGCGGGGAAGCGGCGGCCCGGCGAATCGAGCGCTGAATCGAGCGGCGGCGGCTGCTGTGGCCTCGCCTTGCCGGCAGCGGACGAGTCGCGGACGCCCCAGTCCTGCCCCCCACGAATCGAGCGGCGAATCAAGCGGTGGCAGTTGTTGTGGCCTCGCCTCGCCGGCAGCAGGAGCCTACCCATGGCGGCGGGTGTTGTGGCATCGCCTCGCCATCATCGCGGGCCGTTGGAGCCTACCCATGGCTGTCTGCGCTTCGTGCCCCCCAGCGGTTCCTCGAGTCGCTGCTCGCGCTTCCCGGAGCCAGCGATTCAACGCCGACGCCAGAGCTCGTCAATGCCGCCGGTGAAGCCCGCTGCCGGGGAAGGGAAGACCGGCTGTCGCGTGCCGCTGGTGAAGGCTGACAACGGCCTCTGCCCTTCCCCGCCGGCGACGCCGCCCCGCCCTTCCAGCAAGTTGGGGTGGGGCGCATCTAGGGTGGCGGCGGCCATAACTGCAGCCCTTGCGTCCTTGTGTCGTGCCGCCTGGTTAACACCCCCGGCCGCCTAACTTCCCTGTCTCGGCCCCAACCCCATCTGCGAGGTGGAAGAAGCTCCGGCTGCAGACGACCTTAGCGACGGCGGCGAGGGGCGCATGGAGGGAGAGAACCACTGCAGGGTTGGACACCTGAGGCGTACGGATCTGGATGGATGAAGAGTTGTGGCCTAACCGGGTCACTGGAGCCCATCAACGATGAGGCCGGCGTCAGCGCCACCCGCGGAAGGGACAAGGCCGGCAACGATGGTATCCAGGTCTGCTGCTTCAACAACGAAAAGTGCTGTCCAAGATGTGCTCCTATGGCTGCAGCGTGTGTTTGAGAAGCATAGCATCGTGTTCACCGTGAGCACCTCCATCATCAAAGGATGTTCTGGTACGTGGGTTCCTTCCTGCGGGTTTCTTCTCTGCAGTTTAGCTAGCTAGATTTTAGTATTTGTCGTTGTTTATTGGGGGGATCGGAGATGTGTGAAAATCAAATGTCTTGTGGTTCAGCTTGATTCAGCAGGCTGGTTTTCTCAATCACTATGTAGAACGTAGTTGCAGGAAGAAGTGAAGTGCTGAATCATGCATATTATTTATAACGTCAACTTTGTTAGACTTCGTCATAGTGCTTCACTTTGATAGGGATTGGGGAACGACCAGATCATTTGTTGGTTCCCAATTTTAATTTGAAAGTTCATCGAGTAAATGTCTGTTGCTACTGCAACTTCACTCAGTGGAATTGGCAAATTGATGTTTGGCTGTTTGTATGGTTGTTAATACTACCAATCTAAATTTTAGACGGCACTAAATGAAGTCCTCCGACTGATGTCATTTGTGTGTACAAACTCTTGCTATCGTAGTTTACTGAACAATATTGATGTTTGCCATTGTTTTCAAATGCAGTTCAGTAACTGAAAAGGCTGCTTGTTAATTCAAGAGGGAGTACCTCTACTAATTATTATACCTGAGCATGAAAAATTCAGAGAATTGCTCGACTGCTGAAAGCCTGAAACATACTAATCTGGACATATTGTAGGTTAAATCATCATGATTACTATCAACACAATGGCGTTGACACCGGCCATCGTGGCATCCCCAATCTCCTAATTAAGTGAGTGTCTAATTGAGTTTGTGTGTTACGACTATACATAACTGAGCGTAACTATCTAATATAAGATAAGAAAAGAAAGCCTTTTCTCTAAAAAAGAAAAGAAAGCCTCTGTGCTTCACTTTTTAAGTAGAGTGAGTGGTGCCTGCAATCCAAGAATTCATGTTGTATTTTACCATGTGTGCTCTCAGTTTCTATATGTGCGACTTGGCACTTTTTTTTATCTTGAAACTCTCTTGCAACAAGGTCGATGACCTGTTTCCACATTAATTCCGCATCTCTAGCCTAGCTAACTGAATGTGTGATTCTGTGCAAATGTTATGTTTTTCTGTTGCATAGCTTGTCGAACTGAAACACCTAACAGACTGAATGTCCACATGTCCGATTATGTCTGCTTGGTATGAAAATGGCTGAAATGTATCCTATTAATAGGCTTAGTCGTATTAGATTCACGCTCTCTTTTTAACTGAATGACAGAGTTCCTTGATATAGATTGTGATTTTTTTGTGAATTTTGATTCAGTGCTGCTTTGCTAGAATGATTGGCGTTAATGTGCTTTACTGTGTGACCTAAACAAAATCCTTTCAAGTAAAAGGAGTGGGTTCAGCCTATGATATTTTCTTTTCTGCAGGCTTGACTCACACATCGACTTGCTCTGGTGCTCGTTGAGCCACATGTACAGCAGTACAAGATTGCTGCTGGGGACGACGATCGATGAGTGTATGGACATGGTGCTGCTCAAGTTTCTGTGCACGCAGGAGTTCATAGCTCGTACTATTGTATCAATTGTTTTGTTGTTTAATGACGTATACAGCACACTTGTTTAAGCAGGTTTTTTGCTTTCTTAATGGCTGCCTGCTCACTGGCAGTGTGATTGGAGAGTTTCTCAAGGTAGTTATCCTCAATGCATTGTGATATCAAGTTTACAACCTACTTGGTTTGATTTCTATTTTGGATGAATATTTAAGCGTGGCTAATTTGCTGTTGCTATCGTCATCTCATGCCACATGGCTCTTTTGAAAATCCAGGAGCTGAACATCAGACATGTACCTGTGTCTGCATCGGTTTTGGGAGCGCCAAAAGGGTGCACATACAAGGCTCTTCTGGTGAGTAGTGAATAGTCACAATATTGTTTTCTCTTATTGGAGGTTAAACTATGAGACCCGCATTAGATTTTGAATTTACTCACTTTGAAGAACCTGTCTTTGCTACCAGCTTGTACGACGTCTGTTCGGAGGAAGATCAACTTGTTACATATTGAGTTGCTACAAATTTAGCTAGCGTCTGCTAAATCTTGGTGGTGATGGAAAATTAAGTGGCACAGTTCTCCTCATGTTAGGTATGTTGTTCGCCCTTCCTCTCTACCTATAACCATTGTAACTATAAAATGTGTTCCTTTCAAAAAAAAAAAAAAACTATAAAGTGTGTTGATGTTGCTGCTGCTGCTGCCATTTCTCAAAATCTTCCCTCTTGCCGTGCTCTGAGTTGATTGGTTTGGTTGCCCTTTGGGCTTGTGAGGAGCGAGATCAATGATAGATTGAGGCACTACAGAACCTGATGTCGAACAGAATAGCACCAAAGTCGTCAGTGAAAAGCTGGAAGAGCGTCTGAAATAATTGCAGCTGCACAAGTGCCGGTGAGCAGATGCAATGCAACATGCCCACATGATGTGAATGCATCTTTCTGATCGGCTCATACTGAACATAGACATTGAGTTTGTATGTTATAATGGAAGTATCTAGCTTTTTATTGATTCATGATCACATACTTGCATGGAAATAATGCTTTGTGAAGCTAGCGTTCGTCAAGGCGAGTTATTTCGTTGTCCCTAGAGGTCAGGTGCTGGAAGCTTTAGTGTGTTTCGGAGTTGCAATTCCTCAATGGAAAAAAGATGGTTTGCCAATTGGATGGAGCAAGGTTTACTGACATGAACAAATAATAGGAATTTGTAACTGGAGCGGGACCACACCAGCAAAGTGGAAGGACATAGAATCTCATTTATAATCTCATATCAATGTTTGTAACAAATTAATTTGCTCCATATCAAAAGGTAAAAGGTACTATTGAAAATGCCATTAGTTGTCATCTATTTATCTTTGTTTAAACAAATAAATACCTCGCACATATATGGTGTGTGTTGTAAGCTGTAACAAAAGAACCAATGCATAGTTGAATTGAGATTTTCCGGTTGAATTGATTCATATATGCATACACGGTGAGTAGTTTTCCGTAGCAGCGCACGGGCACTCACCTAGTCCTACCAATAACAATAGGCCTGATCCCCTCCCGATCCTCGCGGCATCACCCACCGTCGCAACCCCCGATCCCGGTTCCAGACAACCCATACCGGCGGCGGGCCCTGCGTGGTTGAGCTGGCGGCGCCGTTCTCCCGCGGCGGCGGCACACTACATCGTGGATACGCTGCAACGACCCTCCTTCCACCTCAACGCCGCCTCCTTCCTCCTCGCATCAATGGCAGATCCGGTCTGGAGCCCCAGCCGCCGGTCTGGATCGCCGACGGCGGGTGCGGTCCTCGCCCCTCTTCGAGCAGCGGCGCTGGAGCACCTCCCCGTGGCGACGGTGCGACAATCGCTGCGGCCCTCTTCCCCTCGCTCCCGAAGGCGGTGGCAGGCACCCTCCTCGGCGGATCTCCTCCGGTCATGGCCGGTGATAGGGGCGTGGTGGTGGGCTGGTGGCGCGCCCTCCCTGTGGGCCAGTGACTGGGGCGTCGCGCAGCGGAGTCGGAGCCTCTCCAACCCGGCGGTGGCGACCCATCCCCTCCACGCCCGACCGTGGCGGCCCGTCTCCTCCACGCCGCTCGGTCTCGTCGCATACTGTCTCCTCGCGACCATCTCTGGGCTGTGTGCGGTACGTCCCTTGCCTTCCCTCCCCTACGTATTCTGCAGCAACGACACTCGCCGCAGATTGGTGGTGGCGCGCCCTCCCTGCAGGCCGGCGGCTGGGGCTCCAGGCACAGCGTCGGCTTTCCTCTGGAAGAAGGTGCTCTTTCTCTCTCATCATTGGTGTCAGATTCATGTGCGACGGATGGCGGAGGAATCGATTGAATATTCATCTCCCGATGGATCACCAGTTTCGACATTTACTACTCTTTTTGGGGCTAATAGTAGTACATAGTAATGCAGTATCTTGGACTAGTATTAGTTCATACCAGTTTTTTCTCCAATTAATATTTTCTCATTTATGTAAGTACGCTCAGCCCATTTACAAGTCTTGCAAGCTTGGAATGATACAAGATCATATTCTGGATTTTGTACTCTGTTTAGAGAATATATTATATCATGTTTCAAAGACAAGTATGTTTAGATACTTTTCTCAGATTAGTATATGGCACAGTGAAGTAGCAATTTCTGAGTCTATAACTGAAAGAAGCTCAACTGTCATTATGTTAGTGATTGCATATATGTAGTATCACTTGATACTTTTAGATTATAGTATCTCCTGAAACTTTTAAACATATAGTATATTTTAAGGTTGTAGCAGCATCTAATGGTTTTTTTCTAAGGTGTCTTAAGCCTGGAGTATCACCAGATACTAATATGTTTCTTGAGAAAATTCCTAATCCAGAACTTGCAGAGTGTAATCATCTCAGTTCTTGCTCTACAAATTGAAAGGCATTCTGGGTACCACTTGATACTTTTAGACTTTGTGTATCACTTGATACATGTTCTATACAATACATACTTAAAAAAATTATTTTCTTCTTATTTGTTCTCACTAGCAAATATACATACTTCCTGGCAGGTTTGCTTATTACTAGCATCCCTACACATATTTCACTATGTTGTATGAACCCATACTTAATTGCTATACATATAATCCTCATTTTTCCCTTCAAAAGTAGTATGGCCTCATACATGTCCTCACTTCGTTATTTCGATTGATATCCAATACAAACCAGTTAATTGTCTGATTGTATCATTTCTGGTCACACATGCTTTTGGGCCATCTACTCATCACCCTGTTGCGCTACTATTTAAAAGAAGAGCATGTTCAGATACTTTTTCCAGATGAGTATGTTTACATACATTTCTTAGATCAAAGTATCAACTGATAACTTTCCTATTATTACTTAGAGATGGCCTGCACAAGAGGTATGCATCAAGGCTCCAGTATGACATATACTCTCAATTTTCTTGGCATGAGATAATTTTCTAGTATTTGCTGATACTTTCAGATTACTTGTTTCAAATTATAGTGTCAGTTGATCGCCGAGTAGTATTGTGGCAACGGCAAGGTACAAATCGGCTTACTCAATTAATAAATGTTGATCTTCATTTTGTTTGCTGCAGCATGATGTCTTCGCTATCCACTGGTTATCCATTTAGTTATTTCAGATTTTAGAATTCATTTAGTATTGATGCAGTCGGCATGCGAGTATGTACATATATTCCCAGGAATAATATGTATGTGCGAACTCTAAAAAAAAAATATGTATGTGTTCATACTTCTCTTAACCATGTACTCTGTATGTACGGATACTCAAAAGTATAAACTCCCAGGAATTATATGTATGTGTTCATACCTCGGATGCTCAAAACCAGCAATAATATGTATGTCTTCATGCTTCTCTTAACCATGTACTCTGTGTGTACGAATACTCAAAACTATATAGGAATATACACACATACTCAAAAAGTACATACCGATACATTTAGGTATATGGACTTACTTTTCTTTCAGGTATATGGACATATTTCCTAATAATAAATATATGTGAACGGATCTACTCCCGTATACATGTATATGCAAATAGGATATACTTACTTTATTATTTAATAAACTATGTGCACATACACGGAAGTATGTGTCCGTACACAAAAACTACTTTGCGTCCAGCAAAGGCACCTGAAAGACGCAGTCACGTGAAATTTGAAATTTTTTAAACGCAGCTGTCGACCGATGTTCACGGCAGCTGCTCCGATCACTACTCAATAATCCAAACCTGGTTACTCCACTAGCGGGCCGCATGCCCCGACGTTCCCACCTCCTCCGTTACTGTGCGTCCGTTACTGTGCGTCCGTTACTTTTAGGTAGGAGTACATACTCCTAACAGTATAAAACACCTGTCCTATATATATATATATATATATATATATATATATATATATATAAAAAATTCCATTATACTTTACGAAAGTATGTACTCCCATCTTAAAAACCATACTAGGTATGTGTCAATACTTGTTTATCGGTTTAAGTATGTTTATATACTCATTTTAAGATACTCCACGTGTCTTTCACGCTAAAAAATTTCAAAGGAACATATATTTTTTGATATATTACTAAAATGCCACTATCTTATATAAAATATGTATGACCATATACCTAATGTATGCATGCATACTTAATATATAACACCCTGGGTACTTAGTATGACCATATACTTTGTGTATATACACTTCGTTCGGTCATATACACCCTAAATCTAGAGATATAGAGATAGGGAAATTATTTTCTACTTCTAGGGAGTAGCTACTCCCATGTTCATATCTCAAAATTTAGGGTATGTATGACAAAAAAAAGTATATGTACGCGAAGTATATGATCATACTAGACCATCTATAGTATTATATACGTCAAGTATGCAAGCATAATTAGAATATGTGGTCATACTTATTTTATATAGTATAGTAAGTGGCATTTTCGTAATATATTAAAAGGTATGGGTTCCCTTGAAATTTTTTCACGTAAGAAGTTTTAGAGTATCTTAGTATTAGTATATACATATACTTAAAGTGATAAACAAGTATGAACACATACATAAAGTGGGTTTTTAAAGATGGGAGTAACTGCTCCCGGGAGTTAAGACAATACATCTCCCGTCGGCTTCTCGGAAGGAGGGATTGGACACGTCATCCGAATTTCCTGGCCGTCGGATCTTCAAACGTGTGGCTGAGATCGTTCTAAGCGGCTTCTACTAGAAGCAGCTTCTGCCGCTCTTTACCGGCTTCAACCAGCTTCTGCTCCGCCACCACACAACATAAATATACTGCAGCAAAAAAAAAACAGCCGGCCTCATCTCGTCTTCGTCTCCCCGACCCGACCTCTCCCGTAAAAAAAAAAGGCGACCGAGGGCGCTGCGGAGCGGAAGAGCGGGCGTGGCCCCGGCAGCGCGGCCCCGGCGGCGCGGCGGCGCCGGCGCCGGCGAGGAGGCGCGGCGCGACCCCGGCGGCGCGACGGCGCTGTCGAGGGGGCGCGGCCAGCCGGCGCGGCCCCGGCGGCGCTGGCGCGGGGGCACGGCGGCTAGGTGGCGTGGGGACGCGGTGGAGCGGCGGCGGTGCCGGCAAGGCGGCGCGGTCAGGCAGCGCGGCACGGCGGCGGCGCAGGTCGCCCCCTTCCTTCTCCCTCTCTCTCCATCTCCACGTATCCTCACCATGCTGATCCTCGCTACCTAGGGTTAGGGTTAGGGTATAGTGGCGGCGGCGACGGCGGCGGCTGCAGCTCCCGTCCTCGTCTACCTTCATCAACGGCGTCAAGGGGCCCCGCCGGTGGCCACAGGGGCGCCTACAGCCGTCAACGTGTGGTGGCGTGGCGGCACGGCACTGAGGCGAGCCCGCATCGCGGCGTGGCGGCCCCTCGGCGCATCCTTCTGGCCAGGTACACCCACATCCTTTCAGGTGACGTTCACTATGTTCTCTAGGATTAGGGTAAAACATTGTTCTCGTTTGATTTTGTGATTGGAATCGTCCTGTTCGTCTATTTCGATGTGATATATTCTTTCTGATTTCACAGATGATGGACACAGGTCAAGTGACACAGCATTGCAGAGCCGTGCAGCTGCTACATAGGGATTTCAAACAGGCAATGATCGATTTTTTTATGCGTTTGAGCAAGTGCCTGCCGGTTGTCTTATTCAATTTTATATGCATGTAAACAGAGATTCATGTTAGAATGATATGATACTCCGGCGAGTCTACAAAAACCTGGACCTTTATAATTGGATAATTGTCATGAAAAAGGTAAATGTGCTACAACAATAGCTATTCAGCTTATAAGTATACTATTCAAATTTTTCATCTATTATTGGCAGTGCAAATGTTTCTAAATTGAGCATTACTTAGTTTAAAACTATCTCATGGTCTTCCTGCCTCCATGATTTCCCTTTTAATGAGTGCCTTGTTTTTTAAGTAGTGCGAATCAACTTTCATACATAGAGTTACATGGGTGGTCTCAGATTAAGTACTAATAGATCCTAAAAATAAATGAGATGGATGCAGCGTATTGATATAGCTTTTGCAACTTTCCGTTGACTCAATTTGTGTGAGTATATTGCGTTGTGATAAAAATGATATGCTTCTTGTGATTGCTTTTCATATGATGCTAGCAGATTTAATTTAACCAAATCAGTTTTCATCTATTAATGCTAAAATATTATTTGTCTTCCTACTGATGCTCCATCCATTAATTTGTTATGTTTCATAGGTCTGATCTTCAACAAATATGTGGGTTCAACATCAGATTGACAGTGAACCACATATATGGTACCTACATGATATGCTCGAGCTGCTCAAATTATTGTTTCTGCGTGGTGGCTTACAGAAAATGGGCATTGTAAAATCTTTAAACTGTGCAGTAAGTGCTCTATTTATAATTTGGAGACTTAGTTTCAAAATATTGCTCTATCAATGTTAAAAAAAGCACGACTTACAATTACATTTCCAAAACAAATATTCCTTTTACTCCTATTCTGTTGTAATTTCAGTTCTTACATAGCTTTACTAAAATTATTTGCCGGACAGGATTATGGGTACCTTCTGACCATGGGCAACCAACATAGCTTTACTAATATTGATTACCTCGAGACCATGACCAACCACAGTCTCTTCTTAGCCATTTAATAGAAGTGCTTGCTTTTGTTCATATTTCTCACCCCTACCAAACATCAGAGAGTCGTTAGCTCAGTATTTATATACCATATTGTAGTCTATATGTGTTCCTCAATCCTCTTGGGGTTTTAAAAAAAATAGCAAAAACTTCAACCGCAATTGTTAAGTTGTTCCTTCTTACTATCTTTGTTACGCTATCCAGGAAGAAGCCTTTATGTTCCCATTGTGCATTTCAATTCCTGATTTTGTCACTTCATATATAACGAATCAGCCTCTCTTTCTATTTCTGAATGAGCCATTTTAAAATTATAGAGGTGCTGTTATGAAACTTCAATAGGACAACACCTGTCCATGTTACTCCTTTTATTTCCATCTGATCAGATTTGATCTTCACATGGATTTTAGATAGTTATGCCACGTTATGAGCTTGCAGATAAGATGGTCTTTGTTAGTTATTGGCTTCCTGGGTACTGCAAATACATAGGTCATCCTAACCAATGAGACCTGGAACTATGGATTTTAAAGTTTTGATATTTTCTCTTTTTTCTTGAAGCATTCGTTATCTACTTTCCCTTTTTAAGGCAGTCACTACTTTCTACACTGAATTACCTACCATTATTGTCGAGATGCTTGGCTTCCAATCATGTATAATTATTTTTTAAAGGTGACCACTGCTCTGCTATACAGCGATGATCCCTAGGAAATATAATGCATGTTATTTTTAACAATGTTTTATTTAACTTAAAGCTCCAACTCTTTCAGTGGTATTTAATTTGGATGAAATCAGCTTTCCTAACAAATAGTGGCCTTATCTAAACTTTTTTGCAGGTTTTGCCTACTCATCAACGATTCTTTTTTAGTCCCAGTTGCGTTTGCTTCAGGAATGCCTTAGGTCCACTACACCTCTTATGTTCGCAGTTTGTCAGCTTTATTCTTCGGAAAACAGAAGGTTAGGTTACCTAACAAAAAATATATTAGCAGCCATGGCGTCGTTAGCATGTTCCTTGGAATTTCAATTCTACTGCAATCATATATTCCTGGCCTCATCTACTCTGTTAAATGTAGCCTCAAAATCTGATTATATCTCAACCTGTGAAGAGTAATGAAAAATATGCACTCACTTTGGTTCCTTGGACTCGAGAAAATGAATATTGCCTCCTACCATGGATGTCAGGTACACATACATATCCAATTAGTGTGAACTATCCTCTTAGATGTTCTACCTTTTTAAAGTTACTGAAAAGTACCTATAGACTACCTTAACTATAATTCGACCAATTATACAGGTGCACCTGTTAAGGACTATGACATCAAGATTAAGACAGCTAAGATTCTACCCATCCAGCCGCTTCAAGCATCATATCCAGGTTACTTTTTACCATGCACTACTTAGCAATATGAAACAAAAATATGCAAAGATTTGACAAATATTTTACAGGCAAATGTAAACTTGGCGATGACCTTGTCAAAGTAGCAAAAGGTAATCCTGATTTCAATGGCCCCGACTTCAGCTATACCATGGTTACAGAACTCAAGCCTTTCTACCTTGCAAAGCATATGGAATTATCTAGATGTCACAGTATTGTCAAACAGATGGGAAATCTTATGGAACCTTTCTGTACAAAAATGAACAAATACTCTGATGACCTCATATATCCACTGCAGCAGCTTGAGCCCAAGAATCCTTTGATTCAACAACTTCGTTCCAGCAACCAAGCATTGAATCGGTTGACAACAAAAGTAAACAGTAACAGTGATCTAATCACTATGAGCCACAGCCTCAAGACTACATATGTCAACCTACAAGACTTTGAAGAAAGAGAGGATTTCGAAGAGGTATCTAACACTTACATTAGAATACACAGATCATACACATTGTCTAATTCATTGACATATTTCAATAAAACACACAATCTGTCTTGTCCACTCTTGCAGAAAGGAGTCCCTCGGAACTACGTATCCAGGCTCAAAAGGATACACTCAATTGCAAGTCTTCAAACTGCTGGCACCAAAACTAATATTGTATCCGAAGAGGTAGAACCAAATGGATATCAAGCATCCATAATCAATGAGAAACACAATAATATGAGAAGGATTTTTCATGCACCTCTATACACAACTCATTCCTGGCAATCAAACCTTCTCTCAAAAATACCACAAATATTCTATCCCGCAAGATCAAAGATATCAATTTCCCTACTTTAGAAAAGTTGGTGCAGGCAATCAACGCACAGAGTTCTGATCTGAACTATCTGAGTCTTTGTGCTACAACAGCCCACAACGATGCAGTCCACATTGAAGAGGAATTTTCAGCTATCATCTCTGACTTACACAAACAAGAAATAGCTGAACTGATTCATCCAATCCAGAACCTGTTCATCACAACTGCAAATTACTGCACTTCTATTCTCATTCTGCATGCAAGGTTTTAATGGCACAAGGTACACAACTATGCAATTTTCCATCTACAATACCAAACTGAAATACCTCTACAAACTCATCTTTTCACACATATACATGTATACATACAGTTACAGTACATGCTGACAACACTTGACGACGAAACTCCTGAAATGGAAGGCGGCCGCTGTTCTTTGACTACTGCTCCTCCTACACATCATGACTCTTGACCTCGATCCATCTTCATCAGCCTCGTCTTTACTACAGCTTTTGTAGTGACTAACTGTCACTGAAATCTGTTTATGTAATAGATTGATGGCCAGGCTTTTGTCAGTAAAAACTTATTTACAATCTCAATGTTGCCACATGTATGGAACCCTGCTCCTAGGATTATTTTAGCGGACAGTAATTCTAATGGTATGTATGGAACCCTACTCTTATGGTTATTTCAGCGGGCAGTAATTCTAATGGCACTGTACTTATGTCTATAAAATTGCGCAATGAGCACATGTCATGGTACTGCACTAATATCCATGTTTATGTTTCCATACTTTCCCTGCCTGATTAGTTAGACAGGTTATCCAAAACAGGCACCACGGGCGCGCGAAAGCGCGCGCCCTGCCACTAGTATAGAAAATGCACCCACGAGGTGGAGCTGCTATGCCGCTCAGCTCCCCCACCAC